>CM016561.1:19442190-19601661 GCA_003412495.2 Echium plantagineum | reverse complement strand
AAAAACTACTCCCTCCGTCCCTAAAAGATTGTCACGTTGACTTTTATTAGTCAAACATTACAAAATTTTGATCAAGAATTCTATCAAATGATAAGAAATAATATAGTCATGTGGGACCTTGTTAGAGTTCGTCTCAATATATATTTTGAAATATTAACTTTTTATAATTTTTTCGGATGTAAAAATAGATATTTATGTTCTAAATTGTGTTTGTTGACCAAAAAATCAAAATGTGACAATCTTTTAGGGACGGAGGGAGTACTTAAGCGGACCAAAACATTTATTAACGCGTCAATTATCTAATGTTAATTTTATTTATAGTTTTAGGTAATATGTATCAATTTATTTGATGAATTGTGCTACATATACTAATTATGTGTTATAGAATAATACAATTGCATTTATTTATTATTATTTAAATCGTATCATTTTAACAGTACTTATATATAAATTAAAGCTAACGTGTAAATATTTAAATGAGATTAGAGATAGATGTAGGTTAATGAAAATTACTCCATCCGTCCCTAAAAGATGTCACATTTTGACTTTGGTAGTCAACAAAACACGATTTAAAACGTAATATTTATTACTTAAATGCAAAAAAAATTTATAAAAAAGTTTGATATAAAAATAATATTGAGACGGATCTAACAACGTCCTACAAGACTATAATTATTTCTTATCGTTTGATGAGAATTCATAATCAAATTTATGTTTGACCAACAAAAATCAAAATGTGACCATCTTTTAGGGACGGAGGGAGATAGTTTTAATCATTGATGAATTATAACGATTTCCAAGTCAAAACATGTTTAGTTGGATTCCTGCAACTTAGATGTGGGTATGATATTTTATATGATGCATTGCTAACCAATTGCTTTTATAAACTTCAAACTACCACATGAATTGGCAATAGGACTTTTCACGAATTAAACTCGACGACTTCGGATGTGGGTTTAAGTAGAAAGTTATGTTCGTGTTAAGTTTTCTTTTATTAAGATTTCTTATTGATGTAGGATTAAATGATTAAATAAATGTATAATTTATCAGAGAAATTTCAAACATAACCTCTCCGGTGATTTAATGCATGCCATGCAACGACTCAACTAACATAGACATATGTAGATTAGTCTGAAATTTGACCCTCAGTAGCCTATAAAAAGAAGATAAAGAGTAATCTGATCTTCATTACTATTCCAATTTCTAATGGTGATCTATTCTGGTATTAGATGTTGTCTCTTGAATTTATTGATTGCATTTTGTATGTTTCAGTTGTTCCCTATTATTACAAATGCCCAAATAAAAACTCGAAGCATATTGGTATAGTATTGTCTAAACCAGACCACTTATAACGAGAATAGCACTTATCAAGCTAATCTCCAACACCTTTTGTTCAATTTGTCTTCAAACAATGCGACCAACTACTTGTTTTCCAGTGAAACCGCTGGAAACACTGCCCCGGACATTGTATACGGTCGTTTTTATGTCAAGGGATCTACAATGCGTGCATTGTCGTCCATGTGTAATGCGGGCTAGTTCAAAAATAGTCGAGAGATGCCCCTCTCAGAAGGAATCGTATATGGGGTGATCATTGCATGCTCCGTTATAGCAATAAACCTTTATTTGGTTCCCTGGATACAACTAATGGTATTAATATGACAAATATCAACAGCGTGTCAAACCAATACCTTTGATCAGGCCTTGGCGGAGGTTATGGATACCTTGATTTCTCGCGCTTCGAGTACAGGAAATGTTGGTCGTTTGGAGCGGTTTTGCAACAGAGGAGTATAATTATACAGCTGATTCTACATTGTATAGCCTTGTTCAATGCACACCCAGATTTATCAAGCTCGGATTGTAATTCATGCTTGCTTAAGGCTCGTAGCCAGCTAGCGACTGGACGTGAAGGTGCGAGAGTTCTGCTTCCTAGTTGTAACGTTAGATATGAGATCTATCCGTTTTCACAGTAGCGTCGCCTCTCCCACCCGCCTCCTTCACCAGTACCTCCTCCATCAGAAGGTAAACTTAGTCTTAGCTGGTGTTTTGTCAATATCATTATACGTAGTAGTTTTTACGTAGTTTGTTTAAAGCAATTTTTTCTCGTTCTCATATAACTCACAAAAGATATGAAAAAACGAATCTATTTCTAACAGGAAATGGAGGACTTTCGACTGCAGTGACAGTTGCTATTGTGTTTTCCTATTATTGTTTTTCCATAGTTCTTTTTATTGTGTTTTGTTTCGTGAGAAGAAAAGAGACAAAGAAGCAGTACGGTATACTTGAGAAAATAGGTTAGAAACTGGAATCTCAATCAATCTAGTTCCAATTTGTTATTGACATTTGACATTGCTAGTGATTATGTATTTTTTGTCTTGAAACAGTAAGCGATGCCAATTGATATCACAGCAGCCGATTCTCTGCAATATGATTTGAGTAATATTAAAGCTGCGACGAAACAACTCTCCTTTAATAATAAAATTGGCGAGGTGGATTTTGGAGAAGTGTTCAAGGTAGAAATTGTGCAATTTGATTGTGATATAGGCAATGCACGATGATTAATATGTTTGTTGACGCATGAAAATTCATTTCAGGGTAATCTTAATGGCAGCAGATAGCGGGTGAAAAGGTTATCCAGACTTCGGGGCAAGGTGAACAAGAATTCAAAAATGAGGTTCTACTTGTTGCCAAACTTCAACACAGAAATCTAGTGAGGCTGTTGGGGTATTGCTCGAACGAAGGAGAAAAGATTCTCATCTATGAATAGTCCCAAATGAAAGCCTCGACTTACACTTTTTGGTTCGTACCATTATATACTAATTAGAGATGTCATTAAGTCGAGCTAAACTGAGTGGTTCGCTTGGGTGAGCCGGGCTTAAAGCTCCGTTCATGATCAACTTAGCCAAGCCTCGCCTTGGCTTCTATGCTTGTTAGCTTGGCGAGCTGGCTCTGCTCCTTTACAACTCTAATGTTAATAGTTCAGTAAGTTTGTTACAAACACTAATTTGAATAGGTTTTGCAGTCTCTAGAAATGACAATAAACTCAGACTCTTGGCACTATGATTAACTTATATAGATATATATATATGTGTGGTAGCATTAGGCAGAAGCAGAACGCCACCAATATGTCTTACAAGCATGAAGTTTGAGTGTTTGATAGCATCTATATTTATTCTGCTTTGAAGATGAAGCAAAGCAACAATCATTGGACTGGTCAAGACGGTACAAAATCATAACCGGGTGGCAAAGGGAATTCTATACCTCATGAAGATTCACGCCTTCGAATTATTCATCGTGATCTCAAAGCGAGCAATGTCTTACTCGACGATGACATGAATGCAAAGATATCAGATTTCGGCATGGCAAGAATAGTTGGCGTTGATGAATCTCAAGTAAATACAAGCCGAGTTGCTGGGACATTGTAAGTTTTACCATTATTGTTAATGGTTTACTTACATTTTTTATTATATATTTCACAAGAATTCAAAAAATCGCATATATAATATAAGAATACCAATAAAACTAGGGGTTCCAGTGCCACCCACCCCTACCCCTAGGTCCGGCCCTGAGCATTAAACCGTATCTTATTTAATCATGGTTTGTACTAGCAGTGGATACATGTCTCCGGAGTACGCCTTGCACGGTCAGTTTTCTGTAAAGTCGGACGTGTTCAGTTTTGGAGTTCTTGTATTGGAGATTATATGTGGAAAGAAGAACACTAGCTTCTTCAACCCAGGAAGTTCGGAGAACCTTTTAAGCTATGTAAGTGGATTTATATAGTTTTAATTTGTTTATTCATTGTTGATATAGTATGAGTAAGTGCAATACAATACTGCAATGTCGTTATACTTTTGTTGTTGTCTTGTTGATAGTGATAACTTAGCAGTTTAGTCTCTTGTATGTATTATTGCAAATATCATAATTAAAAATGACAAATGTTGTAGTTTTCTCCCTATTTAAAATTAAAATAGGGATGTTACTTTCGTTCATGTTTTTCTGACTCTTGGATATAAGGAAATAAGTCATAATGAGTTATGTTATTATGTACCTAGGTTACGTATCTTTCGAATTAAAATAGGAGGAGTAGATAGTTGTTTCTGCTCCATTCTTCGGTCTATTAGGAAACATTGTTTCTGTTATAACAGATGCAAGCTTGTGTATTATACGGGTTCTTTACCTGTTGCGAGGTCTCTTTGGATGCATATTAAGGTTGACGTAGGAAAAAATATTGCAACGTATGTGACAATATCATGGTCTAAATTGTAAATATTTGTTAGGCATGGAAGCTTTTGAAAGATAAAAGAGGTCTTGAGCTTGTGGATCCAAGTTTGGGGGAGAATTTTGACAGAAAGGAAGTAATTCAATGTATACACATGGGATTACTCTGTGTTCAGGAAGATCCAGATGAACGACCTACGATGGCTACAGTAGTTTTTATGCTTAGTAGTTATTTGGTCACTCTGCCGTTACCTCATCGGCCTACATTCTTTCTCCACAGTGAATTGAAACTATGTCCAAGTCGTCCGACACGGATCAATCATCAACCAAGTATTCAACAAATAATGCAACATCAATTACAAAGGTGTGCCCAAGATAGAAGATATCATCTAAAGAGGGTAAATAGAAAAACCGTCCCAAACTAACGTTTCCGTTAAAAATGAGACTAAATCTACACAATGTGTACACTATCAAGGACTTAGACGGCAACACTCTCAATTATAAGGACCAAAATGCAATTCAGCCCAATTTACTGGGACCATTGGTACAAAACACTCGTTATATATATACAATTTGAGTTTGTATATGTTCTTTTGATATAATAAAATCATACCGAAACTGAGCATTTTTATGCAATTATACACAATGGTCATATTTGAATCTGATGGAGTGCAATGACACCATCTTGATTTTTACACTTTGCCGCCGGGAATTTCCTCAACCTAAACAACCAGATATGACGTTTCACTGAGGATATATCATACTTCATACACTTATTATACTTACTAATTATTTGCGCACAATCGTTACGTTACGTGTGCACGTCACAATAGTCATTAAATAAAAATTTCAAAATGAACAATTTTAAAAGAGTGCTCCATTAATTAACAATCTTTTCTTCACCTCGACCTGCAATGGTTCTTGCAGGTCCTTGAGACTACTCATTTTCTTCACCAAAACCCCCCTTTTCTTCTTTTCTTCACCAAAACCCCCCTTTTCTTCACCAAAACCTGCTTTATAATTGGTTGGTTCTTGGATTTGTTTGTGTTTGGGTCTCTATAATTCACAAAAAGGAGGAAAGTTTTAGTGCACAGTGGACACAACTAAAGCTTTTTCTGCAGCCTTCAGTTTGAATACTTTGAATTCGAATCTCTCCATTTAATTCTAGATGCCGAACTTGTTTCGAGCACATGAATTATTTTATTGGTTGTGGACTTGTGGGGTGTTTGACTAGTGCTGGAAAGGAGTCGGGTAATCCGTTACCCGCTCGAGCACCCGGCTCGCGTACTCGACTCGATAGACTGCTCGATAGTTAAGGAGTAGGGTAGGGTACAAGGTTGTGCTCGTTTGAAATACCCGACTCGCTCGATAAATACTCGGTTTGTTAATAAATGAATAAATATATTAATAATTTTAATATATATGTTAAAAGTAATTATCAATAATTAAGATTTGTACATTTTATTATGAATATTTGAAATAATTAAGCCTTATTTAATTTATTAATATTTTAAATAAACCAAAACATTTTTTATTTATGTTACAAAATAAGTTCTTTTCGTTTTTACCTTAACGAGTCGGGTATTTATCGAGTCGGGTCGGGTAATTGCCTTAACGAGCGGGTAATTATCGAGTCATGTTTCTTATCGAGCCGAGTCGGGTACTAAAGTCGAGCTCGATACCTTATCGAGCGAGTCGGGTAATACCCGTTAGCTTACCGAGCGGGTCGGGTATTTATCGAGTCGGGTACTACCCGACTCCTTTCCACACATACACCCAAATAGTGGATTACTGTACCGTCAAATGACAATTCTGCCCCCTATTTGGAAGTGTAGTAGATGAGGAAATTAAATGGGGGGACAAATGGTCATTTCGTGCAATAGTAATCCACTATTTGGGTGTGTGTATAGTGGATACCGGTTGAAGATGATGTTTTTTTAGTGGAGTTGGGTTAAATATTTGAGTTTAGATTAGTTTATAATTAGGTTGAGTTAGTTTTAAGTATAGTTTGACTATTTTACCCTTTTAAAATCTGATAAATTAAGAAAATTGTGAAAAAAGAAAGTTCAGGTGCCAACTTTGGGGTCCAGGTGCCTACTTGTTACAAAAGGTCATTAAGTGTCTATTTGAAAAGATTAAAAAAGTTTAGGTGCCCAAATAAATTAAGCCAATTATTAATAAGTATTTTATCACACAATAAAAATACACATGTCAAATAATTTTCAAATAACTTATTGTCCTCCAACTAAGGGAACTTAGGACCATGGGAGTTCAATTACAAAAGAACTTTTAATTTCTCCCTTTTCCAATTAAATATAATATAAACACTCATAATAAAGCTGCATAAAAAATATGATTGCGAAGAACATATATTTAATTTATCCATGTCCCAATTATTAATAAGCATTACATATATTTTTTTTTGTTCGCTTGGAGGTTTATATAATTGATTGTGGGTATTTTTTATTGAGTGAACTAGCAATGATGGAGGAAAAAATATTGATGGGTATTTTAATCTAAAATAATAATAATAATAATAATAATAATAGTAATAATAATAATAATAATAAAATTGTTAATTGATTAACCTAATATTACACTCTAATTGGGTTGAAGGATTTAAGAAGAATTGTGGATGAATCTTTTAATTTATATTAACCATAATAATAATAGTAATAATAATAATAATATAAAATTGTTAATTGATTAACCTAATATTACACTCTAATTTGGGTTGAAGGATTTAAGAAGAATTGTGGATGAATCTTTTAATTTATATTAACCTGAATTCACTTATATTTATTAAATTATTAATCTTGATACTGTTTTTGTTGCTCCAAACAAAGCAGACCATTAAATGTAGTATCGTAGTTAACTAGTACTAGTAATTTAGTAATACTAGTTCGCCTTTGTTATCATTCACATTTCATGAATAAGAATAATCATAGTAATAGTAATAAAACAATGATAATAATAATGATAATGATAATGATAGTAATAAGAACAATATCAATAATAATAATAAAGAAACTAATTACAATGATTATAATATATTTATCTTCAACAATAAGAATATGAGGGATGTGCAAAAAATTATGGAAGGAAAAATTTGTAAAATTAAATTCACCCCTTCTCATTTGACTTAAAATTTTGTTAACGATTCTGATAAGATTTTAGTCATTCATCACTTAATATAATTCATTAATAAACACAATTATCGAAATAAATACTAATTAATTAATTTTAAATGATTAATAGATTTAACAAACGGACCCTTATATGAAATAAGTATTAGAAATGTTGAGGTGTAGCAAACTAAAAATGGATAGCCAACTTGTATGTTTGCATTATCGCCACCCCCAATCCGATGTATACACAAAACTGATAGAATCCTTCACAATTAATCGAGCATTATGGCAAGGCAGATTATTGCATGCCCACCTTATCGTTAACGGCTTAGCCAGAAAATCTCATTTTGCATGCAAGCTTATACTCTTTTACTTCCACTTTAAAGACTTTCCTACTGCTAGGAAAGTGTTCGATGAAATTCCTAGCTCAAATGCTCGCCGTTGGATAGTCCTCGCCGGGGCTTATGCGCGAGTTGGGTGTCACCATCAAGTTATGAATGTGGTTGCCGAAATGCAGAAGGAAGGCGTAAAGGCGGATAAGTATGTTCTGCCTAGTGTCTTGAAAGCATGTGGGCATATGAGGGATCTTCGGACTGGAGAGATGGTGCATGGTGTGGGGTTGAAGTATGAGTTTTTGGGTGATGCGTTTGTGACCAGTGCATTGATTGATATGTATTCGAGATGTGGGGAATTGGGAAAGGCGAGAAGAGTGTTTGATAGGATGGTGGTTAAGGATGTTGTGGCGTTGAATGCATTAGTTGCAGGGTATGTTCAACAAGGGGGTGTTGAAGAAGCAATGAATTTGGTTGAGGAGATGAAAGGGATAACAGTACATCCTAATTTAACGACTTGGAATACGTTGATCGCGGGGTTTGCTCAAGCGGGGAATGAATCTGCGGTGGATGCAATATTGTCCACAATGCACGATAATGGGTATCAGCCTGATGTTGTATCCTGGACTTCTGTTATATCGGGGCATGTGCAGAACTTTAGAAACAAGGAGGCATTCAGGACATTAAAAAAAATGATGGATTTACGATTGCGCCCTAGTACATATACTATAAGTTGTCTTTTGCCTGCTTGTGCAAATGTTGGGGATTTGATTCGTGGGAAAGAGATACATGGTTATGCAGTGGTAAATGGAATAGAAGGTGAAGTCTTTGTTAGGAGTGCACTCATAGATATGTATGCAAAATGTGGATTGATATATCAAGCGGATGCATTGTTCAGCCAAATGTCAGATAGGAATACACCTACTTGGAATTCGATGATTTTTGGGTATGCAAACCATGGATATTGCAAAGAAGCAATCGAGCTTTTTCATCAAATGTTAAACGAGGCTGAAGGGAAGCTAGATCACTTGACTTTCACTGCATCTCTCACAGCTTGTAGTCATGCAGGTATGGTCCAACTTGGACATGACATATTTAACATGATTCAAAGGTATCAAATCCAGCTGCGCCAGGAACATTATGCGTGCATGGTAGATCTTCTTGGAAGGGCAGGGAAGCTTGTTGAAGCCTATGATATGATTCAGACGATGCAAATCGAGCCAGATCAATTTGTTTGGGGAGCATTAATAGGTGCGTGCAAACAGCATGGGAACGTAGATCTAGCTGAAGTAGCAGCTAAAGAGTTGGCTAAACTTGAACCAGCTAGTGCAGGCAGCAATTTGCTTATGTCCAATTTATATGCTGGGTGTAGTAGGTGGGGTAATGTTGCAAAGGTTAAGAAGTTGATGAAGAAGAAACAATTAAAGAAATTGCCTGGTTCTAGCTGGATAGAAGTGCAATGAGATTTGGAGATTATCCTCACCACACTTTGCAGTTTAAGTTCCAATTCTCACGTACCATTGGGAGAGATAAGATGAAGATACTGGCGAACTGAACCATAATCATGCAACATCCTATACCGTTGATGATGAGCTTCATAGCCATGATATTCAGGACTGCCACCTCTGTGCCCTGAAATTGCAAATATTGGCATGTGCATTATCTGAGGCGGTGCCAGAATAGAGTACGAGAGAGTATCTGCAATCCCATGGTGCTCGCTCACTATTTCTGCAGCACTCCTGCCACCTATGGACTAACGCAAGCTCGGTGGCACAAGCATTGTACGAACAATGATGCAATGCTGATGACCTTTCATTAGATAATCCTCGCCTCCTCTTCAAATACAATCTGTACTTGTGCAAATGGTCAGCACTTCCAAAATCGAGCAGACATGTTAAGGTTATTGTTCTTTCTGTAATAATCACTCCTAAAAAGTGAAAGAGCTTCTTCAACAGGGAGTGCAACTTGCTTGATAATAAAAACCTTCTGAAGACGGTTGATGTCTCTTCAACTATTGCTGCTGTTAAGCTGACCCCACGAGAAAGGGGAGACTCAATGCTATAGCGGTCTTCAACTCGAGGTACGATGATAACTCCTTGTCTGTGCCCCCTAACTTGAAAATCTCTGGATCACTTTCATGGCACATGTCAGTTTCAGTTCCAAATCCACCCCCACACCTTAAGTATGTGTTGGTGCCACTGAATGGTCATCTCTATTGTTATTATCACGTCTTACAATATTGTAGTGGCATCTAATACCATAATACTGAATACATTAATGTTGTTAAATAATGTTTTTATAATATATATAATTTAGTTACTCGGTATATGTAAACAAAAGGAATTCTCTTACAACTAGAAGCGATAACAATGACAAAAGTAAGGAGACCTTATCAATATTTCAAGGTTGTGTCGTGCTACAGAGGTCACTGACTTGAAAACTCTTCCCGGCACGACCTCGTTGATAGTCGTAATAGCTGGTAGCTCTCCAAGGTCAACACAACAACCAAAGAATATGTCCGCTCGTAACCTTTATTAAGACAATTAAAAAGGTGTTTCCTTGTTCTAGGATCCTTTATCTTTGTTTTAAATTATTATGTCTAGTCATTACTTCAATGTTTTTTAATCCTTTCAAAATGGTAGCAACATACCCCTTTTTGTGATTTCTTTTTATCAAAGAACGGTTTAGACGACTGATTATGGTGAATCATTTAGTCAGATTCAATCTCCCACTTGGTCAAAATCTTGACTCACAATAAAAATGAAGGATCTGACCTATAGAATCAATACAATGGCCCACCCTCTTTCCTTTTGATTTTAACTAAATTAAAATTGATTTTTTCTGTATCATTTTGAACTTTGGAACTTTGGAGTACAAGTCTACAACCATTGTTTTTGGGTTCAAGTCTCAACAGAAAGGTGTTCATTTCTGCTTATTTTATAACAAAAAATCTGATAATCGAATTTACGATACAGAGACGTACATGATTACCAATTTACCCATAATTGACAAACCTGACCCATGTACGCATCCATATATCTCCCGACACGTGTGACATTGTGTTTTCTGATACGAAATCACTACTTAACACACAGAATTATTTAGTTTATGATATTGTACGATGATGTATTTGCCCACGTTATAACTCATAATGTATACTTGAAAACGAAAGAACTCTCAGGGGCGTAGCTAGTGTGTTAATTAAGTGACAAAGTGCTTCAGATATAGATATTTTGAGATAATGGGTTTAAATTCATGTGGATGTAACACTTAGGTGAAATATTCCATGTATTGTTTTTAATTTCGTAGCCGGTTGATCTTGTAATTTCAAAACTGTTACTAGGACACATCCTTAAATTTACAACTCATTTGGTTAAGAGGCGATGGTAGGTTCATTATAAGAAGAGATTCTTATGTTCACTTCCCACACCAAGTACTCTGTTCGATCTTCTACCTATATCATTATCCTCTCTCTGTCGTTCTCCGCCATGACTAGGTCGAGAGAGCTTCATGTTGCTATAATAGCAAGCCCAGGCATGGGCCACCTCAACCCTGTCCTCCTCCTCGGCCGACGCCTCACCTCTCTTCTCAGCAATATAAAAGTGTCCATCCTCGTCGTTTCTAGCATCATGTCTCCACCCACCTCAAACCTTGTCCAATCTCTAGGAGGACTAGAAAAAGAATCCAAAATCCAAATAATTGAATTGCCCCCAGTTGATATTTCCCACCTCATCACCCCCACTACTCAAGTTGTCACACAAATTTGCATGATGAACCGGGAGGCTTTGCCAGCCATAAAGTCTGCCATCGCCGCCATGAACAACCGTCCCGACGCCCTTATTGTTGACTTATTCAACACAGAAGCCATCCCCATAGCTAAAGAATACAACATCCCAAGCTACATGTTTATGACAACAAATGCATGGTGTTTATCCTTGTGGGTATATATTCAAATTCTTGATAAACAAGTTCAAGGTCAATATCTTGAGCAAACGGAACCTTTCAAGATCCCAGGGTGTAAACTAGTCCGACCGGAGATAGTAGTTGACCCGATGTGGGACCGGGAAGATCAGAAATACTTCGAATATCTTCGAGTTAGTAGCGAGTTAAGCTTGTGCGATGGAGTCATAATCAACACCTGGGAAGAACTTGAACCGGTCACTATTAAAGCTTTAAGACAAAACGAAATCCTTCATGGTTTGCTCAAGGTTCCGGTCTATCCAGTTGGGCCGTTATCTAGACCAGTTGAACCAGCTGGTCTGAAGAACGAAGCTGTTCGAAAATGGCTAGATAACCAACCGCGTGACTCGGTTTTGTATGTTTCTTTTGGGAGCGGTGGGACCCTTTCGACCGAGCAAATTGTGGAGCTCGCTTGTGGGCTGGAATTAAGCAACCAAAAGTTTGTCTGGGTGGTTCGTCCACCGGTTGATGGCAGCTTAGATGGGTCGTTTTTTAGCGTAGGCGGAACCGGTATAAGTAATGGTGGCGAGGACATTGATGGTCCTAGCTTTTTGCCTCCCGGTTACATGAACCGGATTCGAGAAAGGGGACTGCTTCTACCCAATTGGGGTCAACAAGTGGAGATATTGAACCATAAATCAGTAGGTGGATTTATGAGTCATTGTGGATGGAATTCAACGTTGGAAAGTATAGCTGCAGGAGTGCCCATAATTGGGTGGCCATTGTATGCTGAGCAAGCACTAAATGCTACCATATTGTGTGAAGAGCTAGGGGTAGCCATATGCCCTGAGGTTTTACCAAGTAGGACAACTATTTTGAGACAAGAGATAGCAATGATGGTCGGGAAACTTATGGGGGAAAAGGATGGTGATGTAATGAGGGAAAAGATTAAAACACTTCAAGCTAGTGGGGCAAAGGCATCAAGTGAAGGAGGTTCTTCTTACAGTTCGATTATTGAGATTGCTAAAGACATCGAATTATCAAGACCTTAAAGCTCTTGGGAAATAACTCAACTGTTAAAGAGTTACGGTGTTAATTACTGCTATCTCGTTTGTATACTCCATGATAGGGGTGCGTAGAGTCCGACGGTCTGTTATCAACATCTCAAAACTAGAAATGTCTTCAGTAGAATCATGTTATAGTGTAATGTTGTTGGACTATTTTTCAAAAATTAATAAAACCAAGGTTGGGGTTGTTTGCTTGATGGTGTGGTTACTGTAGCGAAGTCTATCTACTTGGTTTGTCCTGTATGATAAATCTCACATGATAATTAACATTTCATGTCCACATCTTAATAAATTCCCAAATCATCTATCCAAGGAAGATCTTGATATCGTTTCTATAATTTAATTTATTATTCACCTACAAGGATATCATATCTTCGCTCCAATAATTGTCTCAAGAGTCCTTTTGAATCTGTTTTGCCCCTGACCTCTTATATGCACACCCAAATAGTGTCCAAATAGTGATTGCCATACATAGATAACATTACACCGTATAAAATACGGTAAATAATGTTATGTGGTACACTTTCTACTATATTTATATTTTTAATATATCAAGCAATATATTTAATCATACTTTCGTTGTATATATATTATTTGACTACACATAACTTTGATCATTTGATATAAGCAAATGTCTCTAACGTTAAGAGATAAATTTGAACCCGTAAAAATGGTCAAATTGATGGAGTAGGTAAACTGAAGGTCATATATTTGATTTTGTATGCTAACACTTTCTTATTGAGCCAGTCGTACCAAATTTTCCTAGTACGAGAGATTTGCTCAAAGGACTTGCAAGTCTTCCACAACAAAAGGAATAGAGGTGTGTTTAGAATTGGTGGAGATAATTTTAAAAAGATGATTAATTAAGGTAAGGTTCTTAAAAGATTCAAAAAGTAAACAGATAATAAAAACGTAGTAAAAAATATTGCACAAAAATGTAATGCAAGATTTGTTACCACAATAATATACGCGTAACTATCTAACATTATACCCCGTTATATTCTAGAAGCTTTCACAATAATATAGGTGTAATGTAAATATGTAACTAGCAGAAACCGCCCTCTTCCCTCCAATTTATTGCACAAAAGATGGAGACTTTCTCATTGATGAGTGACCAGGACGCATACAAAAGCATATATTGGAGTTTGGGACCACATGCATGATTTCTGTATGGGGATTGATAACCGATTTGTTGTTGGTCAAGTTTGGGTTTCAGACTTTTGAACTGGACTTCAATGCAGTTTTCAAGATTTGGTAAAAACGTGGGAAAGAAGATGGTTTAACCTATATAGATATGAAGAGATTACTATACCCTCCATGTAAAACTTACGAAATAATCCAGAATCTTTCAAAGGCGCCAAGAGACAAATACTAGCACTTTTGAAATAAGGTAATCGAAGTAAAAATTTTAGATACTTTGAATGATCAATGATACCATTTGCCCTTAAAATAATATGCTATGTTTCATGGTTCTTTTTAATATCGAGAACACGTAAGATATTATGTCTTGTAGAGAATGTTGATTACAACTCCATAAAAATTTTTGTTGATTTTGATGTGCAGGAATAAGAGTGATCAACAGTTACCTACCACAAAGCCAAGAACTTAAAACCAAAGGCCAAAACCAAATGAAAAGAACAAAAAGTCCACCATAATAAACTACGAGCAGTTTGAGTACACCAAAATAAAAACAATTAGAGGCATATACTTGGCCAAATAAGGTTTATGTCAATACATTACATGATGATATTGAGACGTCAACCTAAACATTCGACGATCCAGTGTAGCATTTGTACAGTCACACGATTGACAGACTTGAACTGCCTCGCCTTTTGTCATCATTTGTACACCCATAAACATGTAGCATTCTGGCAACTAGGAACATTGAACATTTGCGCCTGAGCTACTACCTTCTATGTATAGACCTCAAATACTACACTCAATGTACAATTTCTATTACAAGAAAGAAATTTATTTGCAAATGGCCCCATCTAGCTTCGCGCGAAGACAAGTAAAGCTGATGGACTAAAATACTGAAATAAAAGGAAGAGAGGTAGCTCAAACTAGCCTCGGTTAGCTGTACAAGTTCCTCTTTCTAAGGGGGGGCTTCAAGCAGGATTTGGGGATTGAGCAGCAATTCTCCTCTCTGCAGACAAACAAAGGAAATGAGTTAAACATGATAGCGTAAGAGAAGTATAGGTTGTCAATATGTATCTAAGGAAGTAAGAGGCTATTCAACAGTATCAAGGTTCCATAAGGATAGCAGTTCAATTGAATGTATCGAAATTGGAAACACGACATGTCATTTAGTGAATTACCTGAACTAAAATTTAGACAATGAAGGCCTCACTAAAAGTAAATAACTAAATATTGAAGGCAATACATGACAACTACAAAAGACAGACCATCATCCTGTAAGGATCACTTCAACATCCACACAGGCTCTCTTGCAAGGACAAAATGGAAACTAAATCGCACAATCCTACTTAGGTAAACAAAATCGGTGAATTAAAAAATAACCCTGAGGAAACGAAAAAGTACGACAAGTGACTAATAGTAAGAATTAACAGCCCACGCCCTATAAGGATAATTTCCACATTCACAAGCTCTTGTAAGTACAAATAGTACAACTCTGGGCCACAACATACTCCTCAATTGTGTTTTTCACCTTGACATCTCCATGCGACCAATCTCACTTACATTTGCAACGCAAGAGTGGTCAGAAGGAGTATTAAGGAAAGGGAGGTGGGGGTTGTACTCTTCGATTACAAATACTTTCCTTTACCTTCCTACCAACAAACACATATCCCCATTGAGGGGTACACACAAGTTCATCTGACTCCGAAGGTAACTACTAACTGTAAGAGCTACTTGATAAGAACAAAAAGATTTGTAAAATGCATAACTGAAACATAAAAGTAGAAAAGAGAGGAACATATGATAATAGCATAACCCAAAAGCTATTGCTCAAGAGGGGTTACATCGAACCCCTATGATATAACAAGGTTACTGTTTTTGAATTGACTACAGATAGTAAGAAAAAGAGATATAATCATTAAAAGATACCTCCAGCAGCGACAAGTTTCTCTACACGAGCAACAATGTGTTTTCCATATGTGTACTTTTTCAGTGCATTCAAATGAACCTTAATTCTTGACAAGATAAGTTCGCGTTCCTGGTCACTGCAAGTTTCCAGAACTTTCTGAACTACGTAATTAGCAAACTGGTCTTTCATCATTGCCTGAATACAGATATTAAACGTATTGTGAATATAAATAAACCAAGAAAGAACCAAATCCTATATCCATCCATATCTGTTTGCCCCTTTTCCCAATTTAGGTTGTCTTCCTAAATTGGAAAGATATAATGGAGAGAATTTGATAATGTGAAACAAACTTGAAAATTTGTTTCAAGTAAAATGGGCGAGTCATCTAGGTATGGAGGGAATATTATCATCCATAAAACAGGCGGGGGTGGGGGTTCTGCATCCACCACTTCCAACGAATCATCTTTTGGAAGAGCAAATTAGACAGTATGAATAGTTATTGTGGATGATCAGATAAGAAAGCATTTGACAGGCTTTTTACCTTGCAGTGAAAATAAAGTACATACTAATATACACATTTGAGAAACTTTGACAATTAGATATAAAAGTTTCAATAACTGAAGTATACAAATGTATGGAAGTGGCCTAAGGAACATAAGATGCCTCACATAAAAGCCTAGAAGGCCATAAAAAGTCTATCACCATGATCAAATTATCATGAAGATTTCATAATCACTACAATGTTTTGTATAATGTTATTAAATGGCATTAAATAAAGGTTTGAACTTAATATGTAATGATAGCTATTGGCCTCAACATCATGTATTATAAGATAAAGTTACATATTAAGGGGAAAGATGCTGAGAAATTTCGTTAGTATCAATTTGCAGGGCGGCTCTCCGAATGAGTGTATTTTAGAGATTTAAAACAAGGTTAAGAGCAAACAAACATAACCCAGCTCTTGAAGAGGATAATTAAAGATTTCTAGTGCATAGTTTGTGAAGAAAAACAAAAAAGTTCAGAATGAAATAAATCGTGTAAAGTTGTTGTTCAGTTATTTAGCTGTAATCCATCAGCACTAAGAAATACCTGAAGCGGTTCATTCTCATCTGTAGAGCCTAACATCTCATTCATCAGTAGCTGGCGTTCACCATGATCACCAAAGGTCAAGCACTTCTCCACAACATTGGAGGCAAATTTTTGCTGGCTCATTTGAACAATATTACCAGCCAATTCCTGAATGATTGTGGTACGCTCCTCAGGCTTCCCATGCTCCAATACATGCTGCTCAATCCAAAAAAATAAATCACACCAAATAGTAACTGGATTGCAAAATACTATTGAGAAACTAAAAGTGTGATATTTGACAAGGGATCAAATAGCACTTCTTTGGCGGAGAAAATTAAACATCCCCAATTACCCGCGCTATCAGAACTGAGGCAATTTGTAGCAAACGTACAACTCAACATTAACATTTTTTGTATCACTCATGCAAGTTGCATTTATTCACTTACCGAGCCTGCATACTGTAATACTATTTTTGGTATAAATGTAAAAAATATAGAGATCAATTTCTACAACCACTAAACTGTAACCTGTAACAGTTAATTTATACTTCCAGAGAACCAATTCGCTCAGACAAAAAACAATGAATTATACAAACCTGAATAACATAATTTCCATATTGATCCTGTGCCAACATGCTCACAGATACTAGAATCTCTTCCATCACTTTGCTTTGTGTAGTTGGATCTTGGCAGTGTTCTAGCACTCTCTGCCAACAAAAACTCAAACAATCAGTTCAATGGTCTGATATGGAAACTTGGAATGAAAAGGATGGATAAAGAATTGATAAGTGACCTGTATTACACGACAACCATATGGATGAGTGGAAAGAGTTACAACTTGACCGAAGAAAGCTGAAACAATGAACTGAATATTATCTTCCGGGACGCATTCAATACACTTTTGGATTACATGGTTCCCATTTTGATCACGCACACATCGCATTACATGACCATCAAGTTCTTGAACCATTTTGATTTTCTGGTCCACATCTACAACTTCTATAGCCTGAATAATATGAATGTTGATGCATTAGAACATCCAAACTTGAACTCAATCCACCAGGCAGACACAATATTTTTGTCAAAACAATATTCTAGTTAAGTGAAATGACTCAAATCAGATAAATAATACACTGTGGAGTGTGAATACAATATTCTAAGACAGACAAGGCAATAAAGAAATTCTAGAAAGAAAAAATAGGACAGTGATCACCTTCTGTATCACACGACACCCATACATCTGCAGACTGAGTGTAAGAACATGCCCAAAAAGCTTGTTAGCCAGTTCACACCTTTGAGCTGACATCCCATGTTCGAAGAACTGAATATAGATGGAATGAATAGAGTTTATATTTCTGAACTTCTCATACCATCACTTAAGTAATCAACAAAAGTTAACGGAAAAATCAATAGAATTTATACCTTCTGTATCACATAATTGCCAAAAACATCAGTCATTAGAGTAAGAGCTTGGGGAAGAATTTCTTGGAGGACAAAGTCTTTCTCCTCATTGGTAGCAGTCTCCAGTTTCTGCTGAATAAATCGACTTCCATATTGATCCGCACTGTTTTAAAATCAAATTAATTTTTTAATTAACTAATTTGATGTTTATTCTAGTTGAATAAGTATTGGTGTAGCAGATACCTAAACTCAACAACATGCCCGGCAATTTCTGAGAGTTCATAACTTCTGGTTTTGTTGCTCTTGAACTCCTCCAGAAGGGAGGATGCAAAACTGTTGTCTGAACTATTTACCGGCCATGGACCCATAACGCTGCCTGCTAGATTCCTGACTCCACCAGAGAACCTCATATTGAAATTGTTCTGCTGCATGGGACTACCAGGTCCAACAGGAGAGGTCGGAACAACTGGACTAGCCAAGGGACTTCCCATATAAGACATGCCTAGTCCATATGAAGGATTCCCATAATAGCCATGATAATTTGAAGAAGTATTTTTCCCCCCAAATGGATTATATTGTGATTTCTGGGGTGAAAGCCTGGCACCAGAATAGGCTTTCTGAAGTAGGTCCGCATATGGATTATCCATGTAATTTCTTTCTGCTGCAAGATCATTAAGTGCTGCAACATAATCTGGTGACCTCATGTATTGAAGATACATTGGGTCCACAAATGGTGTCTGTAGAGTGTTTGCAGCCATCTGATTCCCCACTCTGCTTCGACTCTGATCTGATATAGGAGAGCCCATGGAACCCCCAAACATCCTTGAATCCATACCAGGCATACCCATGGCTGATGCAGCAGCATTTTCAAATAAAGGTGGAAGATAACTATTTCCCAGTTGACTTGAAAATGGATTCATAGAGTGACCACTCAAACCATAACCTGAATATGGTGAATTGGGACTATCCAGTTGCTGATACTGAAAGGGGACACTCCTACCACCATAAGTGGATGTCGCAGATCCTTTTAGGAACGAATTGTTTGGAACAGCAGCTTTGTGCAAATCAGCATGAATAGAAGATAGACTGGGATCAGATACGCCAATGTTTCGTGCACCCGCGTGAGAATAGCTCGCTTTTCCAGACTGGGAGACAGTAGGATTGTTGAAATGTCCTGACTCAGATTTGGACATGTATGCATGCTGATTCGAGTTATTCTCTCCAGCCCGAAGATTAAATGAGTAACTATTTTGATTATTGATGTCTTGTTCCATCACAGAGGGCATCTCCTCATGTCGAGCACCATTAGACAGGCTTATACCAGATAAAGCAGATACTATGTCGACAGACTCATTTGGATGAGTTCCAATCTTACTAAATGAGACTGGATTGTCCAGACTTCTCTTTTCAGTACTGCCAACCCTACCCCCACCAATAGGGGTGAGAGAAGGACTAGGTGCCCTAGCAATATGTTGTGGATCAGGAGTATTACTTCTTGACAAAGAAACACCCAGAGCTGCAGCATATGAGTATGATGAAGCGGGTCCAACATGCTGAGCAGAAGTTGATTTCTGGGAAGTTGTTGAAGATAGTGAAGGATCGACTGATGCCAGTTCACGGCGAAGATGAGCCAATTCGGCCTCAGAAGAACTTAGATTGTCAACATTATCATCAAATGCATTACGGCTAACTGGGCGGGAGGGGTGCCCAGAAACAGGAGTCACACGGCCTAAGTCATCCTGCAAGAGGATCTGTTTTTTAACAAACCAGTGTGTCGAACAATGGTGCAGTATATAATACTACATTTTGAGAGAAAGTTCAAACTAGGAAACGAGTTCAGGATAAAAATTCTATAATATGATAAAGTATTTTCCAATGATACAGCACGTGACCAAGAGATCTGTTGGAAGATACAAACACCAACAACATGCCCCAACGCCTCTGAAGAGGCTCCCTCTTAATAAGGCAAGCAGAGATAAAAATGCCCAAGGCCAGAGATGTTTCAGCTACTAAACAAAGAACATACTTATATCCAGACAATAACAGAAGGTGTGTTAAACAAATGAATGCATGAGAAAGTTTGAATCACAGCAATGACAGCTCTGGATAAATCACAATATTCTAAACATGGCACAGATATTTCTTTTTATTAATATTACCATTAGACAACTCTATATAGGTACTAGTAACGTTTAACAACATAATTAATCATTTAGTTAAAAATATAAAAGATAATAAATTAACAAAAAAGACTATAAACCAAAACTTAAAGACCAAGGGACAGTCTATGCTAATAGGTAATAAGTTTTTCATAAACACCAAATATTGGTTTTCTCTACAAATCTGCATATATATTTTCTGATACACCAACTTTCATTAAGTTGGAAAGTGTTTAATCTACAAGGAGGAAAACTGCATAAGAAGTTCACCTGAAACATTTCAGCAAGGCTTTTCTGTTTGTTACCCAACCCCAGCCCAGGTAACCCAATCAATCCATTACCACCCCATTCAACTGAGCTTTGAACTTCGTCAACCTCATTTTCAGTTTCATGAATCTTTTCATTATTAAACCCAGGTGGCATAGCGAACAGTGACCTACCGGAACCAAGCCCACCATTTTCAGTCCTATTCACTTTCCTCCTATCCCCTATGGCAGAACTCCCTCCATGTAACCTCTGAGCAAACCTCCAATCCTCCTTTGACAACAATGGAGGTGGCAACCTAGGATTTAGATTCACATTAGAGTAATAGTAAGATACATAGGCAGGATCAGACCTAAGCTCCTCTTCTGAAATAACTCCATTTCCATTTTTTATCATGGCTAACTCTTCAATCACTGAACCACCACCAGCAGCTCCTCCTCGAACTGCATGATTACTATACAACCCCCCAACTGCACTCAATGAACCCTCGACAGTTGGAGGTGCAGAGCCACTCCTGTAGATATTCAGCTCCCTTTCACGATCATTAGCATCTTGCCTACGCTGTTCGTGAAGCAAAAGCCCTATCTCCTTCTCCAACTCATCCCCAAACGAATTCTCATTAGTCCCAATTGTTGGTCTCCTTCCCAGTTCTGTTATCATCTTCACCTAAAAAGTGTAATAACAATTATACTTTCTAATTAAAACTCAAGTATTTCAAGACAAATAAGCAAATCTCAAAATTTCAAGAAAACTAAGCAACCTTCACTTCTTCTGATCAAATAAAAAATAAGATGGACTTGAAAACCATAAGAACCAAAGCTCTATCACAAGAAACAGTCGAAGCAACAAGACTCCAAAACCCATATGAACAAAACTCATAACTAACCCCTGCAAGCTAATAAAAATGCTATCTTGATTACCTAAGCTTAAAAATAGCGGATTTTTTAATGATCAAACACATATAAACACCATAACTAATTAATAAAAAGTCAAAAAGGTACACAAACTCGAAGACCGATAAGAACAAAACTCATAATTAACCAATATGAGCTACTAAAAGTGCAATCTTCGATCATCTAAGCTTACAACCAGCTACCTTGTTAACGATCAAACACATATAAATGCCACAACATAGCTTCTGATTACCAAAAATATAAGAACTCCAAAACCCATGTCAAAAAACTAATTAACTAACTCCTACGAGCTAATAAAAATGCAATCTTGATTACCAAAGCTTCAAAATGGCTTATTTTTCAATGATCAAACACATATAAACACCATAACCAACAAAATAGCTTATGATTACCAAAAATATATATAAATTGTTACCTGGAGGTTCTACTGTTGTAGCTCTTTTCACATTGAGTTTTCAAGAACACAAGAAAAATATGAGTAAACTGACCAAGGGAGGGGGTGAATGGTGAGAAAGATGATATACAATCAATTCAGGCGGCGAATATTTTCTTGCAAATAACCCTTTTTAGGGTTTTGTCTTTCAACTAGACAACTACTGCTAAATACAAATGTTGGAAAGAATAAAAATACATTTATTTCCAAATTTTTTTGTTTTATAAATATGTGAAAATTAGAGTGTGAATTAAGATTGTACTCTCTCTCTCTAAATTTAGATTTTCTAAAAATAGAAACCCTTTTTTATTTATACTCCCTCCGTCCCTAAATGATTGTCACATTTGACTTTTGGTGGTCAATAAAACACGATTTAAAATATAAATATCTCTTATTCTAAATGCAAAAAAATTATAATAAGTTGATATTTCAAAAATATATATTGAGACAAATCTAACGAGATCGCACAAGACTATATTATTTCTTTTCGTTTAGTGAAAATTCGTGATCAAATTTTGTTGTAATTGACCACAAAAGTCAAAATGTGACAATCTTTTAGGGACGGAGAGAGTACTTTTTTATTATTGGGGTGTGAGTTGATCTTTGTAATATAGTATTATATTTGCTTCTAAAATGAAATTAGTTATGATACATTTTTAAACATAAATAAATCTATATCTATAAAATATTTGAGTTGAGTATTCAAATGATGACAAATCAACATATTTAAAAATTCTAAAATCTAATACTACAAGACATTGAAGATATATACTCCCTTCAATTCAAGAAAAGTGGCATTTTAGACATTTCAAGATTTTTTTTTTTTTTTAAATAGCTTTTTACATAAACCAAAGCAAAATACATTATTTATTTTTTCAGTATCCTTAGTTGCATTAATTGAATCTCAGTATTAATGAATGGCTCACGGTTGTTTATGTAATTAAATGAGGGTATAAAAGTTATTGTGGGAATATTTTAATATCCTCTTATTTTGTGTGAAAAAAAAGTCACTCTTTTTAGATTGGAGGAGTACTATTCAATTTAAAACTGGAACTTCATGTGATCGCCTAGTGAGAATATAAAAGCACCTTTATAAATAATACTCAAGAGTAGCTTATATACTTTCACTACTACAAAAAAGTACTTAGAGGGCGCTTCAATTTTGGCTTGGAGGGCACATTTCAGCGCCCTTCCAAGAGGCGTTCTCTATGTTAAGGGCGCTTCCGTGAAACGCCCTCTAAGTACTTAGAAAGCGCTTCCATGAAGCGCCCTCTAAGTTTGAGTTAGAGGGCGCCACCTGAAGCGCCCTCTAAGTTCGACATAAAAGGCGCCTCAAAAGCGCCATTCTAAGTTATAATTAGAGGGCGCCACTTGAAGCGCCCTCTAAGTTTTTTTTTTTTTTAATGATTTTAATTTTTTTTTCATATACCTGAATATATAATAAAATATAATAGACTATACTCATTAAGTACAAATATTAATTGACATTTAAATATAATTCAAAATGATAACCAAATTTATAAATACCGATGTACATATATACTTAGATAATGAAGTCAAAATATAAATAAACACATATTTCAACATCCATCGAATCAAATATCCAAACATTAATACATCTATACTAGAAAAGGTAGCTACAACATATCCTAACAACATATTAGTAATGAAACTCATAAAATAACATATTTGATAAAGTTGATGTATAAATAGCCACACCATTGGTGCTGAATATGAGTAATCCTATGATCCACAAAACGTTCGCATCGTTGATTCTGAGGATAATGAAAATAACAAAATTATTAGTTACATACATATAACGACATTATCTTCACTTCTATCAAATCAAGTATTAAACAAAATACTTACGGCTACAAACACTTACCATCATCTTCATATATCTCATTGTGTATCACTTTCCTCGCCTTTCTGCCCTGTCGAAAGTCAACTAGATTCCGAAACTTCCCATTCGAGAAAAAGTGCCCACAAATTTACAACTTACTTAACAAAACATCGATTTCATGACCTCGGATTGAAACCTACTCTGCAGTCTGCACCTTTAGATGCACGAAGGGGAAGTAAATATTAGTAATTTCAAAACTAGGATACAGGACAAGCCTCATGCTCCAAATAATTATTACATCATTAGTCCACCAAAAATATAAGACGACGGTTTAAAATTGTAGTTCAAAAACAGACTCAAGAAAGATGACTATGTAATTTACATACAATTCTAACTTTTTCACATTCATTTTATTATGAGAGCCAAATGCAATAACAAAGAATTTACATTGTTCCAAATACCAAGTTCGCTACTTCACCATCTAGCCAATTGAAGAAACTACTCAACATATTAACAACAAATTGGTAATATTATGTTGAGATTTAATCAACTAATTTCAACTATTTAAATTAGATAAATAAAAGAATCCCAAAAACCCAAATTGGAATTTTACCCTAATTCGAATTTCAATAGGTGTAACACAATGAATTAACAACAAATTGGTAATATTATGTTGAGATTTAATCAAACTAATTCAACTATTTAACCTAGATAAATAAATAAATAATTTCAAAAACCCAAATTGGAATTATACCCTAATTCGAATTTTAATAGGTGTAAGACAAGGAATTAACAATAAATTGATAATATTATGTTGAGATTTAATCAAACTAATTTCAACTATTTAAATTTGATAAATAAAATTATTTAATTTCAAAGCTCAAATCAAACTAACCTTGGTTTAGAGTGTTGAGGAAGAGGAAATAGGCTCCGAGGCAGCGTGAAAGCAACGTTCTAAGTCGACCGTGGTCGTTTGGAACCTAGGATGGGTCGATTTTAATAATTTGGGGGTTTTTTGGTGGTCTTGTTGCTAATTTGGAGGTGGTGGATTGTTGGAGAAAATTATGAGTTGATGGTGGTGGTGAGCAGAAGTGAGAGGCCGATCGAACGGAGAAGCGGGTAGAAGATCGGAAGTGAGCTTTGATAATGGTGGATTTGTTTAGTTGCTTCTTAGATCTATGAATAAATGAATTGAAATGGGGGGGAGGGAGGGTGGGGTAAACCAGAACATAAACTGAAGTGTGGGGGGGGGGGGGGGGCGTACTAATTACGTCAGGTGCCTTTTTATTTTATTTTTGTTTTCTTTTTAATAATTTTAAACGCCCTCTAAGTTATAAACTTATAGGGCGCCTATAGGCGCCCTCTAAGTATAACTTAGAGAGCGTTACACGGAAGCGCCCTCTAAGTGTTTCTTAGAGAGCGTATTTTTTAAAGCGCCCTCTAAGTTGGTGCCCTCTAAGACCATATTTGTAGTAGTGTTTCTATGTCTTGGGCCGGTCACCAATTATTTGTAAATTTTAGTTACCAAAACAATAGAATTTGTTTATCAAATCTATTTGGTCTATGAAGGTAGTTAATATGGTCAACGGTACTATATGAAAACGTAACTTTTGGGGTGTAAAATCGAGTTGTACATAATTTGAACAAATTCAAAGTTAATCCAATAATTATGAAATTAATTAAGCTAAAAAAATCAAATATATTTGTATCGAGTTTGCAGTATAGGATACCTGCATTAAGATATATACAGTGCTCACTTGTTGCAATGAATTTATAATCATTTAATTTACCACATTTTACAAATAATTGTTTATTGCTTAGTTGGTAATGCATGCAACTGGAAAATGACATTCTCTTTATCCATAAGCCCTTCTACAATAATGTTGAATGATAGAATTATTATTTTATAATAATAGTAAAAGAATATATTAGCAACACCAACTTTTCACATAGAAGATTCCTCAACGTTGCCACCTCTTTATTTGCCCATATAAACAAGTAGTATATAATTATTCAACCACCACTAATCAAATTATTACACATGGTTGACTTACAACATTAGATCAATATTTCTTAAAGGAGTTCTATCTTTTGGATAAATCAATAAACGAATAAATAGTAGTCACAATATCAGATCGTAAATGTTGAGGTCGAAAAATTGAACATGCTAAGTTTGTGACTCGTGAGTCGTGACTCTCTCAAACATCTTTTTACTAATATTTAATTTAAATAAAAGAAGAAATTTTGTTTATTGAATGTTAGTACAACGAGATTGAATGATGCATGTTTTACAAAAATTAATTGTTATAACAAATGAACAAAAACATCAAAGAGGGTTATGCGTTAATTGGTATGTCACTCTGCCTCAAGTGGCTAAAATGAGAAAAATTTGGCAGATTACCATGATTAACACCAAAATTTGTCAAGAAAACATGAAAAAAAGTTATTTTGGTGTTAATCAATAAGATCATAATTTACAAAGTACAGCATAATTTCGAAAACTCTTGATCTACTCTATAAAATTCGTGAGCCCATTGAGCTATAGTATACATGTCAATCCAACCCAGTCGTCTGGCTGTTTTTTTTTAATTAGCGATTATCCTAGGGGTTGGCCCTTTCGGCCCGGTTCGATTGACACGTCTACTCTAGCTCGATGAGCTCAATGTAAATTTCCGTCTCGCCCACACCAATAGAGTTTTCTCATGTGGGCCTGCTGGCTGGTTCAACAAGTGGTGAATTGCCCATAGAGATGTTAATTGAAGCGAACTGGACCGAGCTCTTCGAATACGAAGCAGACTGCTTAGAGTTAAAGAGCCGAGTCGGGCCTGTTCGAATAATTTAGTGGAAGTTTCAACGTGGTACAATATAATAATGGGTAGCCTCCTACTAATACTTTTTTACAAGAAATCAACATTGTGACCTATATTATAATTGTCCTCCCCAAAGTTATTATAAATACCCATTGATATCAAATTATGAGCAAGATTTGCATCACATTCAATGGAAAAAAAGGGAAGAAGATCATAGAAGATACTTGTGCAACAAAAGATGGAAGAATTAATGCTTTTGATTCACATTCAATGGCAAAATAAGGAAGAAGATCATAGAAGATACCCATTTAATACAAAATAAGGAAGAAAATCATAGAAGACACATTCAATACATTTTTGTTTTTTATTGTGTGCATACATAAGAAGGATGAAGGCAATTTAAGAATTTAGCCATTTTTTCATAAAGCCAACCCTCGTGATTCGTGAGTCCATTAATTAGGCTCGTTGAACGTTTAAATTTAACCTCTTTGTTGTTTAAATCACATCAAATGAGACAAAAGCGTTTATTTTCTTACTCCCCTTTTGAACCTAATCGAGATTTGTCACATCCATTGAATTCATCATGTGCATATATGTTAAGTGTTCTTATGATGGTAACTAGCAAAGAAATAAGTACGGGAAATATATATTGGATTTACTATATCCATAGTTGATAAGTATGCTTAAATCGAAAAATAAGTGTGGGAGAAAAGAATCAAAAATTAAATTAATATATCCAAAAGAAAGTGATTGGAAAAGAAAAGGAAAAAGAAAAGAGTGTATTATCTCTTGTGTTGGTCCACGTGAGGATCTAGTAATGGGAGGAAAACAAAAGAGTACAATGTATGTGTGGTAGGAGGATAAAAGAGCTAAAATTAAATAGATATCTGAGTTGTTGAGTTCGAACGTGGACTTTTGATATGCATTTGGTGAATTTATTTGAATTTTATAAGTCCTCGTGTTAAGTTTATAGCCAAATATTTCCTACTTCATCACCTTGACCCCATTACAAGCTTGAAATTTTTTTTTGACTTGTGTTGTATGCATGATTAATTAGATTGTTGGGTGTAAATCAAACATATCGTAATGTGACTAGGTATGTAAAAAAGAACTTAAAAAGTTCGATTCAATTTGTAGAGTTCGATTCTTATCCTTTCGAACCGGAACCTCATGTGTTAGGTTCATCAATAATAAATGAGAGTTGTTATATTCACACACCAACAATTATTTTAAAATATGATTTTGTTGGTTGTCAATTCCTCAATTTTGTACTTCTTTAGTCATTAATCTTTTTTGTTTGTTGTTATAGTATTTGATTACTCTTTCAAATTATATTGGATTTTTTTATCCAATCGTGTGATTGAAGTTTTGTGTTTTTCCATGTCAATCTTTCAACTTATTCTTCATAAATTATTTGAGAATATGGCTTTTTTTTCTCCTGATTATTTATAATAAACTTAATCGGTAAGTAATGACCAATATTTTACTTGAACTAAATTTCGAGGCAAGTTCGAGTTTAAGAATTTTTGGCTTGGCTCATCACTAAACGAGCCTTAGGCTCGGCTCGCCGAGCCATTCTCGACCCATGCTCCGAGCTTGCTCACATAGCTCATTTTGAAGATTCAAGTTCATTCGGTTTAACAAAAACTTATGTTATAAACAATTAATAAATTACTTAACATGTAACAAGTAATAAAATTAACTAACACGTAACAATGTAAATAAAAACATTAAATTGACATTATCATAATAATTGAAATGACTAACAAAGTATAATATAACTAATTTTATTAAAAATATTATTAACATATGTACTATCGAGCTAACGAGCCGGCTTCCCGAGCTGCTCGGTTTAGCTCGGCTCATGCACAACACTAGATACTTAAATGATCTAATGAATAGTGCACAAGAACAAATAGCAAATGATAATGCCAGAGCGATTTTTATATCGCCAGAGCAAAATTATGTTTAATTCCTTTTATACCCTTTGATTCTATGATTGATAATTGCAATATTGATTGTTAACAATAAATTATTTTTATTTCTATTTAAATAATGAAAACATGAATAAATTTTATAATTAATAATTGAGATTACTACAAAAATATATCTTGATAAAAAGTATAAAAAGAAGCATAATTTTAATTTGATAATATGAAAATTGATCCGTCATTAACCACAACAAATGACAACCTCATGACTCATGATAGTCTTTGTTGTGACTTCGATGTATGGAGCGTTGCCATTATTAGCTTTGACCAATTAGAAGTCAGTATTGAACATAGGGCACGTACATCTTAAAAATTACTCATAGTATTCCTAAATGATTGATATATTTGATTTTTATGTTAATAAAATACGATTTAAAATATAAATATCTCTTATTTTACATGAGAAAAAATTATAAAAAATTGATATTTTAAAAATATATATTGAGACGAATCTAACAAGATCTCACATGATTAGTATTAAAACTTATCGTTTAATTTGAATTGTTGGTCAAATTTTTTTAAAATTTGACCACAATTGACAATACTATTAATCACTAATTGAACTATTAATGGTATAGATTAACAGCAACTTCACTTTTCAAAAATTAATTTTCACTAACAATAAGTCACAAACTATGCAATATGAAACTAAAAGAAAATTCTAATCTAGCTAAGTTCTATTAACAAAATTACTTCCATCATATTCTTATCGGCTTCAAATATGTAATTGGCAACTCAAAATAGAGCAAATTGCTGAAATGGTCCCTGATAGTATGATCGAGTTGCACTTTGGTCCCCAATAGTTACATGGTTGCACGTTTGTCCCCGAAAGTGGCCAAAAAGTTGCACTTTAGTCCCTACGTCAACTTTTATACTAACATTTCAAACTGGGGTAAAAATGTAACTTTTAAGACGTAAAGTTGATTTTTTGCACCAATTGGTACTAAAATGAAACTCCACAACACTAATTGGGGTGAAGAAAAAATGGAATTTTGGCCGGAGGGGGTTGTGGAGTTTCATTTTGGCACCAATTGGGGCAAAAAAATCAACTTTAAATCTTTAAAATTATATTTTGACCCCAATTTTAACTCCTAAACCTGAAATGTTAACGTAAAACTTGACATGGGGACTAAAGTGCAACTTTTTGGCCACTTTCGGGGACTAACGTGCAACCGTGTAACTATTGGGGACCAAAGTGCAACTCGATCATACTATCGGGGACCATTTCAGCAATTTGCTCACTCAAAATATATATATATATATGTCCAATGCAATTTATTTAGTAAATATTTTGTGATATTTTAAGAAAAAGATGGTAAGTTACTCTCCATTCATTATTCTAATAACTAAAAAGCTATACTGTATTAAATTTCAAACATATTTTTCGAATTCTCTTATATACACACTATTTGTAAAATAAATAAAAAATCCTTTTACCCAATCGTATGATTGACATTTTGCATTTTTCCATATCAATCTATAATTCTTCATTAATTATTTGAAAATATGATTCCCCCATTATTTATAGTAATAAACTTAATAATGAAGTAATGGCCAATATTTTACTCCAAAAGAAAATAGTTGAAAATTCAGTCAAAGATTGTAATCTAATTCACTACTAGTACTAAGATAATTTATTTGACTGTAGGAATAAAATATGGTAATAACGGCTGAAACAGTTATGACTGTCCCACAATTCTTAATTCCAGTGTAATCACTTGGCCCACAGATTCACCAGCTTACCTCTTTTGCTTCTTTATAAATACTACAGAATATTGCTACCTATTTTCACATCTTCCCTTCTCATTTTTCATCTTAATTCTCAAATTAGCTAAACCTTGTTTTTTCTTCTTCATCATAATCTCAAGTATTAATCACCTTTATCTTTCAAAATGGCTTCGACGACGACGTCGTCTTGGTGTTTTCATTGTAACACACTCGTTAACGTCTCCGATGAGACCACCCTAGTTTGCCCCCTTTGTACCACCCGATCATTGGTTGCAAGGATCCAACGGGTGGCTCCCAACTCCGCCCCGGTCTCCCCACTGGAACCTCGCCGGAGACACATCCGGAGTACCGGCAATGGTGCTGTCCCAACATCCTTGTACAACCCAGTCATACTCTTGCGCACCCCTCCGACAACCCCCGGAGGTAACGTCAACCTCGTCGGGACTGACGCAAATGGTGAAAGGCTATTCCGGTTGTACTATGAGGGCGGAGCTCGGAGGTCTGGGCTGAGGCCTTTGCCTCCATCAATGACGGAGTTTCTTCTTGGACCGGGGTTTGATCGGCTTTTGGATCAGTTGTCTCAGCTCGAAATCAACCGGCCTGTTAACTCGAGAGTGCCAGCTTGTGAAGCTGCGATAGAGTCCATGCCAGTCGTTCAAATCGAGCCGAGCCATATTTGTGCAGAGTTGAACTGTTCGGTTTGTCACGAGGAGTTCGAAATCGGGTCCGAAGCTCGTGAAATGCCGTGTAAACATTTGTATCATTCTGAATGCATTATTCCTTGGTTAGCTATTAGCAATTCATGTCCTATATGTCGGCATGAGTTGGCAAGGGAAACACAGAACGAATCAACTCCTAATCAAAATCAAGGTAATAATAATAACAATAATAATAATAATTCAAGAGATGTTACTCGAAACGGGAACACAGAGTTCGGAATTACCATATGGAGATTACCCAATGGAGGATACGCCGTGGGGCAATTTTCGGGAAGTAATTATGTTTTGCCTAGAAACATTGCTTTGGGTTCCAGGAGGAGTGGAGGAATGAGGAGGTTGTTCGGAGGTTTTGTTTCGCTTTGTAAAAGGTTTATGTCGTCGTCTTCATTATCCTCGTCCTCGTCCTCATCTTTGGCGAGTCCTAGTTCTACACAACCTGGATCGCCTGAGAATTTAATCCGAAGAAACAGGAGTGCGTCGATTTCATAGGCGAGGAATAACCGTGGAAAAATATTCCAAGATATGTTATTTAGAAATATAATATATCTTGGTTTATTGTAAATATTGTTAAGGAGTCCCTTATTTAAAAGGTCGATTTATTAGTAGTGAATTAAGGGGGAGATGCAAATCATTCTCTTGCTAAATGCAAAATCTGATGGAAATGTGATGTACAAATTGCAGTTGTGTTATATTGTCATTAATATGATGAGGAAATTGCCGAAATGGTCCCCGAAAGTGGCACCAGATTGCACTTTGGTCCCCAATAGTGGCACCGGTGCAGATTAGTCCCCGAAAGTGGCCAGAAAGTTGCAGTTTGGTCCCCAAGTTAACTTTTCCGTTATAATTTAACGTTGACACGCGGTTTTGGGGTTAAAATGGGGCAAAAACATAATTTTAAATACTTTAACTTACCTTAAGTTACTTTAACTTAGTTTTTGGTGCCAAATTGCAATTTCCAACTCTTTTCCCTCCAAAAATAACTTTATTCCTCAATTTTTCCCTCCTAAATGAAATGTCGATATGAAGACCCAAAACCACAATTTTTTCCTCCATTTTTCCCTCAATTTCTTCTTCAACTAAAATTTCTTCTTCTATTTATGTTGACATGTTTTGCAATAGAAAGTGGAGCCATTATATCCGAAATGAAAATTTTGATTTCATAAGTAATATTATTAACGTGGTTTGACCGTGTCTTTATTTCACGTGTTTAATATGTTTGACCCGTGTATTTATTTCACGTGTTTAATATGTTTGACCCGTGTATTTATTCACGTGTTTAATATGTTTGACCCGTGTATTTTTGGAGGGAAAAGAGTTGGAAATTGCAATTTGGCACCAAAACTAAGTTAAAGTAACGTAAGGTAAGTTAAAGTATTTAAAATTATGTTTTTGCCCCATTTTAACCCCAAAACCGCGTGTCAACGTTAAATTATAACGGAAAAGTTAACTTGGGACCAAACTGCAACTTTTTGGCCACTTTCGGGGACTAATCTGCACCGGTGCCACTATTGGGGGCCAAAGTGCAATTTGGTGTCACTTTCGGGGACCATTTCGGCAATTTCCTCTTAATATGATATAAGCTGCATTTTTCATTACAAAATTATTACTACTCCCTGCTGCTCTCCACCCCTTGACAACATAATTTTCTAGTTCATGAACAGATTCATGCTCTTAATAAGTTTGATGCAAATATTTAGTAAAATATTTTATCTTTATTAACATCTTAACATGTAATATTGAAAATAAAGAACAAAAAGTGGTCCATGCATACATAATTAGCATTCAAGAATATAATAGGACAGAGTTAATCGAATAGTCTAGTGGAAAAGGTTTTTGCTAGTGACCAAAATATCCTGGGTTCGAAACTCATCTCATTGCTAATTTACAAAAAAAAAGGAATATAATAGGACGAAGAAATATAAATGTGCATGTAAAATGACCATTTAAAATTAAACAAAAAAAAAATTGTAAGGGTAGCAAATAAAAAAATTGGAATAGATCAATAATATTTAATAGGGCAAAAGGCATGAACCACCATTCATGTTTAGTCAAAACCCTATTCACTCACATATTAATTAAAATGACTCATTCGTTCACTGAAATTTTACAAAAGGACTCATTCACCATTTCCATCATGAATTCCGGCAATTACCAGGCACATGACAAACATGTGACTTATGTAAGGATAAATTAGCCATTTCATATTTAAAAATCTAAAAAAATGAATAGAAAATGAAAAAAAATCTATTTCTAATTCCAGGCCAATTAATTCAATTAAATACGTCTCATTTCAATTATTTCATTCCAATTCTGACTATCAAACGCAAATTAATTATAAAAAAAAGTCAAAGCCTTTGGTTTGTGATAAGTCACAAGTTGATAACATGCCAATAGGAGGGCCATAAAGTCAGCCAAACCGAAGGCTTCGCATAAAGCTAAGTACCATAAGAAAATGTCAAAATTTAGATTAAATAGTGCACCATATGGACCGACCTAGAAAAGATATAGTATATCGTTCCTCATTTGAAATTAAATTGAATGGAACTTGGAGAATGTAGTAAACAGTTGAAGCAGCAATTTGGAATAAGTTGGTATGAATGCCAATGTCCTTCCATAGGAAACTGCACTACGCAAAAGATTGTGTGGAATTTCTTGTAAAAGCTATTTTCCATTATTGTTTGCTTTCTTTATATATCTCTTTAATTTCCATTGCGATTTCTCATGTGAAAATGGTTATGACTTATGGGTCTTTGCTTTCCAATTTTTTTTTTGCTTTTTTTGCATAAAGGGAAGGATTGACATTTGAGCATTCAAGGGTCAAACTCTCTTTTCTAACGGAAAACTTGTAACTACTATTCAACATGTGTATTGGAATTTAGATAAGACTTAGAACTCAATTTAAAAGTTTGCAAATAAGAAAATATCCTAAATAAATTGGTCTCAGTAAGTGATTGATTGTTGCATTTTGATCCCTCTAAACGTATACTGTGTGCACATGTGGTACCTAAATTAATATCAACCTAAATTAATATCACTATTAAATGTTAACGAAGAAGAAAAATTTAAGTTGTTTTAAGGACCATGCATTTGCACACACAATACACACTTATTACGAAGATCCTTTGCGCACAACATGCACTTAAAGGGACCATTTGCCATCATTTTGTAATAAAAATAAATATTTGTCTCAAGTTCTATCAAAATTTCAAAAATGGCCCAAAAGTATATACGTATAAGAGTGAATTTTTAACGGAGGTATTAATTAGGTATTGTTTGTACATTGTAATCACTTAGAGGAATCAAAGTGCAACGGTCAGTGATTATTCAAATCATTTTGGCAATTATCTCAATTGAAGAGATAATGTTTCCTGCTGTGTGAAATCTGTTCTGACTAGATACGATTAATTATCACTATTTTTTTATGATAGCAATTTTGAATTGTTGTGAGCTTACCAGTTTCATTACCTTTATGCAAAAATATCCAAAAGCGTTTAGATTCCTCAAATACCGTAATTTCTCACAGTTTTAATGTTTGGGGTAACGTCAAGATTCTTTATATATGTCAATTTCTATTCCATCTTTACAGCTAATGCAAGGAAGCTAGATTATATAAATGTATAAAACTAAAATAGGACAGCATATAGTTTTAGGTGAATGTATAAACATGTCGGCTTGAATTATATATTAATAAACTCTCATACATCAATATATATAATATTAAAGTAAAACATGTGTTTAATTGTTAATTCGTTATGTTCCTCAATAAGCAACAATGGGAGCATGCACAACGTAATTTTTAAAAATAAGAATTATATTATTACAACAATTAAAATATCTACATGATGAGTGAAAACATTGAACTATGAAAAGGGGAAAAAAGGATTTTGGATAATATCCAAATGTTGTAATCAGTAGGCTAAGATTTATCCAAAAGCATTTTGGCATAAACTTATCCAATTTATCCACTCATATTTGCTTGGGGTTGCACGATACAATTAATTGCTCAAGTCAGTATCATGGAAGACATAGATATCTCAAAATACGAATGAGATTATATAGAAAAGAAATCTAATGACAATTACTTTTTTCAAATATGTAAATAAAGTAAATATCTTCAACAAATATCTACATTTTCTCATCATTCATAAAGATCGGTAGATGATAGTCGTAGAATTTTCAATAATCGAACCTAGTGGTCAACAAATATCTGCCAATTAAATGCAATAAGCATATGCACTCGAGCTGAGTCAATGACATAAAGAAAATTGAAGCTTCGCTTGCAAAGTGCACTTTTTCGATAGATTGAGGTTCAGTCTTTGGTACCATTAGTTTCAAATGATGATTATATTTTGTCTTTGAATGAAATCTATAAAATGGTTATATGCCTTTTCCATACCAATAAAATCAGCGTCCAACGTGACAAGGCTCCACATATAGGATGTCGGTAATCAAATCTACAAGGAGGTGACTCACCATATTCACTCCAATAACGGAATACTCTCTCCATCCATTTAGTTTAGAACCATTTTGACTTTTTGGGTCAAACTTCGAAAATTTTGACCGTAAATTTTTATTAACCGATAAGAAATAATATAGTTATATTGGATCTTATTAGATTCCTTTCAATATATATTTTTGAAATATCAAGTTCTTATAATTTTTACACATGTAAAATTAAAAATATTTACGTTTTAAGTCGTGTCTCGGAGACCGTGAAAAAGTAAATGGTTCTTATAAAAAGGGATGGAGGGAGTACTATATTTTTCCTCGCTATTTATCTAATGGCTACCGAAAAGGAGTAATTAAAAGTGTGGTAAAAAGTTTAGTATTATTTTCATTTTGAATTCTGGACCCCAATACTATCTTAGCCTCATATTGAACCTATATTATGATACATCTCATTTTACCCCCTAAAACGCCAAACATGATGTAATTTTGTTTTAAAAATAAGGGCAAAATCGAAATAGCACATATATTAAATTTTTGGGCACAATTCGCAAATAACAAAACTTATTAAATATAAATCTCAGGCTTATTTTTATTTTGGACCCTGAACTATCACGTAAGTTTCAAATTGGACCCTGATACTATCATTAGTTATTTTAAAAAATGCCCCAAAAGTTTGATATACGTGATAATCCGAATTTGCCCTTCTTTTAAAACGAAATTCAATCTAAAATTGACATTTGAGGAGGCAAAATGAGACAAAATGTACTATAGGGGGCAATTTGAGGCTTATGATAATATCGAATCCAATTTAAAACTTACGTGATAATTTATGGTCCAAAATGAAAATAAGCAAAAAATAAATCAGGTATAAAAAATGGAATGACAAATCAAGTGACCAAAAGATAAAATACTTCTTCCATTCTAATTGGTTTGTCCTACTTACTTTTACATAAATTTTTAAAATAATTGAAATTCGTTTCACACCATCAATTTTCTCGTCATAAATTTAAACTAAAGAGACTTGGTTTTGGGATTTCTAAAAAGGGACAAATAATTCGGATGGAGGGAGAAATAAGTGTGGTGATACATAAATGAGAAAAGATAGATGGACAAATGGCATAATCAATCGCTCACTTTATCAAAATATTCACTTCAATCACCCTATTTTAGTTTTGCTAATATTCGATCACTGACAGCATAATTTTGCTAAAAAACATCACTCCACGTTTTTTGAACTTTTGGTCAATTTTAAAAGTTTTTAACAGAGTCATTTTAGTCTTTTTCGCAACATTGTCATCATCCTCCCTTCCTCTCCGGTTCTCCATCACCTTTCACAACATCAGCATCACCAATACACTCCACCACCAGACAACTAATACTATTCAAATCATAATTTCTCCTCACAAGGACTTGAGGAAACTAATTACAACAACACCAAAATGAAGAAATTAACCCAACAACTCACAAACTAAAATCAGAAAATCAACTCATAAGTGGCCAAGGTGAGTTCGACGACCACCAACGAACTTCGGACCCCTCAGAGCGCCGACACTACACCACACCACCGAAGGAGATGATTGCAAGGCGGGGGAGGGTCCACCACACAACCCATGAGTCTTGAATAGTAATACCTCCATGCTCCCGCTTGAATATTCTAATTTGAGTCTAGTCAAAATTAAGAAATTGTTTAATTCTGATTTAGTCAAAATTAAGATATTATTATGGAATACCCATATTCACTGAACAATTCAAGAAGGATTCTTAATTTTTCAAAGAATAGGAAGGCAACTGTATCATTCCTAAATCGAGATGAGAAAGCTTCGAGATTTGATGATGAACTTTGTTGTTTGAAGTTTGACCGTGCAAGGTTGCGTTCCTTTTTGCCAATTCGAAGTGCACAATAATTTGCCAAAATGTGTTTTTTATTAATGTGTGGACTGAGCTTGAATGTATTATGGAGCTGGAGAGCAGGCGTTGGAGATGGATAATAGGGAGGAAGATGATGATGTTGTGAAACGACTAAAATGATCTTGTAAAAAATTTACAAAAGTTCAAAAAGATGACGAGTGATGTTTTTAGCAGAATTATGTGGTTCAGTGATCGAATATTAGCAAAACTAAAATAGTGTGATCGAAGTGCAAATTTTAAATAAAACGAGTAATCGATAGTGATATTTGTCGAGTTTTATATACATATATATAGAGATAGAGAGAACTAAAAAAAAGCATAAATGAAAATGGGCGTGAAGAGAAGAGGAAAAATATGTGGTAGAAAGGAGGAATCGAGAAGTAGTGGTATTTTTTATTCGCTTCAAAATGAAAAAATCAATCAAACTGAACCGAAATTTACCGATTTGGTTGGTAAAGAAATGATGCCGAACCGAAGTGGTGTAAAAAACAAACTCATACATCCACAATTTATTCTGACACAATCACACTTTGAAAATAAAACACAAGACGAAACCAAAACATACAACAAACAAATTAGTTGGGGAACAACTCCTTCAGTAGCATTTGGTAAGTATTTTCCTCAACGAAATCACGTTCTTCTTTGTCCTTCAAGAAAATCAACATCTCCAACTTTCTAACACGTGCATACTCCAACATAGTTGTTGCAGTTGTAGACCTAGCTTGTTCAAGGTTGTCACGAGAAGACGTAATATTAGATAACTTATCCTGAAGGACAACCGTTGCTTTTTTACCTTTCGAAGATCTCATTTTTTTCTTCGCCGCATCTCTACCTTCTGGGCGTGTAAGAGAGGGAGTTGAGGATCCAACATCATCATCACTACTTTTTCTCTTTGACCCACTACCTTGAGATTCAGTTTGTCCTGTCATATATCTGGGTTGATCACGAAACATCTTCCACTCTTCTAGCAAGGAAAACCTATGACCTTCAGACTCTTCATACAACTCGAGAGTCTTGCTTATGTAGTTATCATCAGACGAACCACTGCATCTCACTCTACATGCTCTACTATAATGACCAACAAAACTAGCAATTTTTTTGTTGATGCTATTGAAATGACTTTTGCACTGCGCTAAAGTCCTTTTTTTCTCACCTTCAGTGCTCTCATTATAATTGTCTACAATTTTTCCCCAATAAGTGTCACCCTTTTGGTTATTACCCAATATCTTATCATTACTAACATAGAAAACACTATTTAGTAAAGTTTTGTTCTCTTCGGTGCTCCAATGGTCATAATTTGCTTTTTTCCTTGACTGTTGTGTTGGAGCAACAAAACTATGAGGTGTATTCCCATCATTATTTCCTAGAGATACTGGCGTAGAAAATTCTGGGATATCAGTTGATCCACTACTGAAATGAGGTGTGTTTACCTCATTATCAGTTTGTTCAGTGTTCATAGGGACCGGAACATAGTTGTTTCCGGAAATAGGTTGGTATCCAAAAGGCATATAAGGGTGATTGTATGGGTATTGCATGCCATAATTTGGTGGCATCATATGTTGCGTACCAAAATTCGGCTGCATCCCTTCATATTGTAGATCTTCTGGACGTTGGATGTTTGGTCGAGGAGGTCGCATATTTGGATTTTGAACTTGGTTAATGTAGTTGTAGTTTGGGAAAAAATTCGGATATTGGGAAGGATCCATGAAGAGAGTGGAAGATTGAAGAAAAAAATATTGTAAGGATGGATTAGAGAAAGGTGTAAAAAACTTGTTTTTTTTTTGTGTCCAAATGAAGCAAACTTGACCTCTATTTATAGATCTCGAAAAATAAAAAAATTTGATATATTTTTTATTTTTTTTATTTTAATGAATTATTGCCTAAATAACACATTTAATAAATAACGGAAACAAAAAAAATAGTGAAAAGCACCCAATGCATGGGGCTGCGTGGCAGCGCCCCTTGGGTGATTTTGCGCACGGGGCCCACATTAAATCCCAATAAATCTGATTTATTGAATAAAATTCAACATGAATGAAACCCAATTGATCCTTTGCTGTGTAAAATAAACTCCACAAAAACCCCCACAAAAACTCTTGTTGTGGGTGGTCTAAGGACATTATAGACATGCAATAAGACACTTGTAGTCTTCACTAGGGCTGTAAACGAGCCGAACTATACCGAACATCGCATAGTTTGATTCTAATTCTTTGGTGGGCGAGCTTTTATTTGATTCGCTTCGTTTGGCTAGGGCTTTTATTCTTGTAATTCGATTCTAATTCGAGGGGGTGAAATTGGCAATAAAATTCGATTCTGTTCGACTCGTTTTTTCAAATAATTCGGAATAGCCCCATTCGAATTTTAGGAAAAAACAAAATTGGAACAAAAAACAGTCAATCGAAGCATAAACAAACCCAAAAATGAACATGTATTACGAAATCCAAAAGGTTTATGTTTGGTCAATGAAAGTCAATTTCGATCTATACCAAAATCGAAACCAGAAACAAGCAATCGAAGCCATAAACATCATAATCGGTCATAAACACAACGAGTTACACATATACAAACATATACACGAAAGTCAACAAAAATCAAACATAAAATTACACGAAAATAGGCATTTCACCTTCTACAAGATGTAATAACGCCCTATATAACATGTTTCAGCCTATTTGAGGATGGCCGAGGGAAGAAAAATCGATTTCTTCAACAAATTTAGAGAGAGAAACGGGAGAGAGAGTGAGAATGTGAGATTGAGTGGTGAGTGACTGCTGAGACTAGGGTTAATGGGGTGGGGGTCGTTATATATATTCATGAGTCATGAGTCATATATGGGCTAAAGGGGTGGGGGGTTTTTTATTGAATTAAATGGACACATACCCAATATGCCAATAACCCATCTCATGATCTGCATCTGATGTCAATTTATCTTCACGGGCCGATCTTTTTCGGGCTATTCAGTCCTATTCTAGAATAGTCAATATTAATGCTCGGCCCTATATTTGATTTAGCAAATCAAATTATGAGTCGGATCTTTTCGAGCGAATATCTCGAATCGTTTCGAGCCTCCAGATTCTTTTACAGCCCTAGTCTTCGCACCATATACCATCTATCAACAGTTATTACCATTCATATTAATTTCTTAGAGATTGATTTTACACATAGCTCTTGCAACTATTCATATTAGAATTAATAATAATATTCAAAATATACTTCATGTGACAACACCTCCATCGAAATCTTTGAAAAGGTCACATTCTCCACCTGTTACGTCTTAAACCTCCAAGAATCCATCAACTTTAATTACTTAACCAAGCCCTCATTTTAGGATTCGAAAGCATGCTCATATTGATTTCAATTATTTCCATTGTAGTGTTAAAATGGTATAGTAAGCTAGCTATAACCATTTCGACTAATATAAAAGCGGCGCAATCCTTCAATAACCAAGTTATCAACTAATACTGCTAGTCCACTAGAATCACACCTCATAATCTCGACGGTGTTCTAGTTTTGCAACAATCCTATCTGTTTACTAATTTCACTTGATTCTGTGGTCACATATCTACCACAATTCCCAAATATATCTCTTCAAGATTTTTCAACTTGATCTGGATTCGAGTTAGAAAGGACTCGTGAGACCATCTGTAAATCTCAAGTCAAGAGATTTCAGTTTCCTAAGTTGACCAATTTATTCCGGCCATTTACCCTTATAATGAGAAGAGTCAAAACAGTGAACTTCCACATTTACCACGCTTTTAAGAAGGGGTGACAAATCACCATCGAAAGAGCACTTCTGCAAATTGAAAGTCCATAGACTTTTTGAGGTTTGTATTGATTATGGTGAGAGTGTAAGCTATACGTTATATATTTACATGCTTCAGCTTTACATTTCTTCGATACTTTTTTTGGATAGCCTTTCAACAAAACATCAGAATCACTATCACTAATATTTGCATGCTTCAGCTTCACTTAATTCTTCAACAGTAATGATCGTTTTGACATCCATCTCAGAGCATACAAGCATTGTTCAAAGTTTCTTTTTCGAACATAATTTCAAAATGATAAAAATAAGAAACGATTCAGAAAGATTATGGAAACATTTAAAAAATGATGTAAACAATTTCAAAATCAAGATAAGTTATATGTGTTAAAAGAAATTTGAATAAACATAACTATTAGTTCACATATATATGTATATATGAACTAAACTAAAAGTTTGAAATAAGTTTATTTACAAAAACTAAACTTTTACATAGATTATTTACATCATTTAGTATTATTTGTAAACATATCTAAAATTTAGATCTAAGAAATAAAGGGACAATAATAATTATCTAATACGTTGAAAATGTAAGCTATACATTATATATTTACATTGCAAACAAATTATGAAATAATTATATTAATTCACTATATAAATTTATATTTTTTCTTTATTTAAAAATATATTTTATAGAAAATTAAGGATTTTGTTTAGTTTCAATGTTTGTAATAAAAAAATGTTTGTAATAAAAGTTGAAAATTTAAACTTATTAAAAATGGAAGTTTTTCGGATATTTCGTATGTTCCGTAGCATTATCTATTTTTGCCTAAAGATCACAATCCCGAAAACAACTCGTGGGACAACTCACGCTATGTGCTCCAACCACTGATTGCAAAGGATATATTAGGGATACGAAGTAAGATTAGGATGATCATCGGCCACAAGATCCAAGAAAAAATTACTTGGATTAATGCAGCAAAATCACACCAAATAAAGAAACCCTTTAAAGAACAACATAAATAAACAAAAGTCCCAAAATAGTCCAAAAATAATGCAACCAGTCAAAATTAAAATTGAAATCCTAAACTCATATAAAATATATTGATACAAAGTAAAAACTCAAAATTAAAATTAAAAAGTCAAAACGCTATTTGAATTTGAAAAGTCAAAATTGAGTTTAAATACCCAAATTTCATCAAAATCGAACCCAAAACTCACAAACCCACATCATTAAAGTGGTAAAGATTCAGATTATAACATTCATATACATAAATCGAACAAGGAAAACACAAATCGAAAATTATTAATGTGGTGGTATTCAGATGACAACATCTCAAACTAAAACTGAAATCAAAGTGATAACATAATTATTCAAGATGGTTTGAATCAAACCAAATATTCGCATCACACACGATAAAGACTCAGAGGCAGAGAAATTTTGAGATAAAATTAAAGTGAAAAAGCCAGATTTTGATGAATGAGAGCAAATAACCTAACCTAATCACTTTAAACTCTAATGAGGGGCCTTAAGTTGTTACGCCGGCTATGAAGGATGGGCTACTTAATGGACCAAAGGTCCTAATGTGCACAGTGCATACAAACAAAATCACGAGCCGAACACGTCCAAATTATTCGGTTCGGTTCGTGGAACTCCAAATATTAACGTTCGGCTCAAGGTTCGATGGTTCTCTCTTCATCAACATTTAACCATTTAAGGATCATTTGTACACATAATACATTATTTGCTCAACGTTACGTTACTACTTAGAGAGACCAAAATAGTATAACGGTCACCTACTTATTTTTTAGGTCATTTCGTCAATTTTTTTTTTTTTTTTTGTAAATTAGCGATGAGGCGAGTTTCGAACCCATAATCTTCTGGTCACTAGTAAGAGCCTTTATACTGAGCTATTCGATTCACTTCATTTCGTCAATTATTTAAACTAGATGTTTGTGCACAGTTCAACCTGTGCGAGGTCGCTTTTCATATTTAAAATATATGTTGTTACATTAATTTTTACATGAATATATTATGGTAAAATATTTCTTGTGAAACTCAAAGTTTGTACATGATAAAAATCATTGAATAAATATATAATTATATATAGGTAACTATTTTATTCATCTTAACTATGCTTAAATATTTTAATGTATAAAACAATAACATACCTTTGCAAATTTTCAAAAAGAGAAACTAAATGAGACTTAGTAGTTAGTATGCAATTTAAACATGTGTCACTTGCTTATTCGTTAGAAAAGATCATGGGGCTTCATTAAAAGAATAACTAATTTCCCCTTCCCCAATTAAATATAACTAGTCTTTTGGGCACAATCCATGCTTGTGCATCTTAATAAAATAATCATTAAATATAAAATATAAAATTAATAATTATGGAAACAATCATTGATAATTTGTCATGTAAAAATATTTATTCAAATTTATATTTAAAGTAATTTATAAAGTATTGATTTTGAATTTAAATGTTATTTATAACTTCTCCTACAATTATGAGATTTTTAGAATATGGGGCTTCACTAAAAAAATTAATTACCCTTTTCTCAATTAAATATAGTGTAGGTGTAGATAAGAAAATGTAAAGATAAGGACATAAAAAGGAGAGATGTGATACATTCTCCATTTCTCCTCAATTTGAGTCTAAGCCGAGACAGTGGAGCATTGAATTCGAAGGTAGTCCAATGAGAAGAAAATAAAACAAATCATGTGGACTATTCTAATAACGACATAATCAAACTTCCTTTTTAGTTGCTACTTGCTAATAATACGATGAATCCAACAAATACTTTGACTTTATGTTTGTTGCCATGTCTGCTATACGATTATTCCAATTTTCTTAATTATTTAATTAATCCTAATAAATACGTATCAAACGTTACATTTCCGACGTCATTTGTTGTTCCTCCTTCAATCATCCATTCTATATTATTTCCCCATTTCTTCCTTTCTGTTCCTTCATCTGTCTTCATAACTATGGTGTCTCAAATTACTTGTCAAAGTAATCACTTGTAAGTAATTTTTATGATCAGGTACACTCATATACTTCTTCATCTCGTTTCCTCAATTTATCATTTTTTCTTGCTTTCATATCCTAATGTAAGCAAACAGTTACTACATTATATTACTATGAATCAAGATTCCGCATCCTCTACCTTTCTCGATATCCCTCACTTATATCGTGTATCGGTGTATATATACATCATGTCTTGTATAGCTAGAATATGATCCCTACTATTTCAATAATATCTACACTTCTTAAAATAATTAGTATGTATGTAGTTATTTCTCCTAACTTATACTAGCTAAATAATAATTATATATGCTGTCGATTACTTTTAACTAAATAAAAATATATTTTGAATTCTCTTATCATTTCTATTTTGAGTCTTGATGATCTACAACTGCTAATGTGTAGCTTGATGAGATGGCTGGCCGTGATACTTGTTTTAACGGTCATACTATTGGTGGCGCCGCTGGTATTGCCGCCGCTTCCACCGCCTCCTGGGGTGTTGCTTTTCATTCCTCTTGGAATCATGATAATGTTAATTATGCTGGCTATTTCTTCTTCACACTACAAACCCAACAGTAACAATGTAGACAATAACGGAGTGTAAATTATTAATTAGTTTATGGTTTATGCTAAAGTTTGAAGATATTGACAAGTCTTGGAAGTGAGATGATTTTTTCTGGAGATATGAATCAACTGTTAATTGCCAACCAAAAGGTAGTGCTCCTTGTTCAGTACATTCAATTAAATTACATTCCTTTCACCTAAACTTTTGTTTCGGTTTGACTCGAATTACATACTATTTTTTCATTATCATCGTATTTTAACAACAACTGTTCAAATTGAATCTCGAACTTTTAAATTTTTTGTACCGAATCAAACTTTCAACTATTTTGTTTCATTTGAATCGAACTAAACTTTCTAATCTCTTAAACCTTGGCAAATTAAAGTTCGATATCGTTCGGGTCGGTTTTTATATTGGCCTAATCTCAACCTCAAGGAATTGGGTAATAACATTCCTATATTTTGTTTCGAATCATTGGAGGCAAACCTTCTTTCGGTGAACATGTTGAAGTAATTATTGATGATGGGCAAGCAAGCGGTTGATAATATCTAAAAATTAATAAAAGTAATTGGTAGACTATCGTCTTATAATAAATTTGGTGTACCATCTAATCTCTTGACTCGTTAATAAGAATTTGGCAAATGATTTATTGTATTTTTAAATTGAATTGAGTTCAAGTTGATTAACTAGGTGAGTAGTTTAATTTTGATTCGTCTTATTATCGATATATTATTTTTTGGTCAAGCATGTCACACAAAACTTATCTAATATGGAGAATCTGGCTAACGATTACAGACTATTATATTATTTCAAGATTTATTCAGTATACACTCAACAAATAACTTCTGCGGATATTACAAATAATTCGTAGTGAGATAATGGGCTCCCTCAAATAAATTCAAACGTAAAATGTGAGTCGATAGTGAAATTGGGTGGCGTGAATATAAATCAATCGCATCATTCCACTTAAGCATATAATACTTAGATCATGTATAGAAAATCAATATAAGGAGGGATATAGATAGACAGCCTACACACATTCGAATCTAACAAAGGAACACTAGACGAATAAAATAGAAATGTTGGCAACTTGAATTTTCCATGAATAAACTTGTTGCAACTTTTGTGGACTAATGCAATGTATTCCTCTGTTAAACAGTAAAGTCCAAGAACATAATAATAAAGAGTTTTTTACTTTACTAAGAAGGAGGAGCATTATTAAATTGTAAGTTAGGTATCTAGTGTATGTTTAGATAGTTTGGATTTATAGGATAGAGATTGAAGTATATATAGGAACGATTGCATACATAAGTCACTCAAGAGCGAGATATATTTCATGATTTAATTTATTTGTTTATTTAATACTCGTATATTATATGACGGTTTCATCATTTTTTAGGGGTGGAAAACCATATTAATTAGAATAGACAATAGACATACATCAGATGTAATCATCATATAAATCAGAGGAGATGATTAAGCTTTTAATTTGTCATTAATAATTCAATTCCTTCCCAATCTATTTTGGAAAAATAGTGCAAAGGACATACATATTATTGTTGGATAGACAAAACCAACAAATGATGGGGACATCTAAAGAATAAGTGGTTGAATTGTGTCCATTGAGTTGTTTGTAATAATATAAGGATATATGATGAGACAAAATGCGAAATGGTGCATGCATGAAGCTTACTATGTAGGGAAGAAAAGGTCCCTACTAGTAATAGTACTATTTACTAAACTATTTCACACTCGCAATCATGCTAATTATCTACCACTTACTAGTAAATTATTAATTTAAACGTCAAACATTTAGGATTAGATTTATTTTACGCTTAAGTTGGAGGGATCTTCGATGGAATATAATGATTAAGGATTTGTGGCTTTAATTTATTAAGCCTTTGAGTGGTGTACATGTTCGTTAAGATAACACACTACTAGACTTTCATGATGATTTGATCATTATCTAAACTGTGGCTTATATATGCCTTCATCAAATGCTAATACATGAATTTATAGAAAACAATTCAAGAATTGTGTTACACGTACGTGTTGACAGGGGTGAAACCACAGGTGGATTGAGGCTGTGCCATGGTTGCCATGCCAACCAGAGGGCACATGCCTTTCATTAAAAAAAAAGAAAAATTAAATAATACATATTACTTTATATAATATACAATTAATCTAATTAATTTACCTTCTTCAACACAACAAATATACTTCCAAACATAACCTAACACAACACATATACTTACAAAAAGATATGTCTCTTTTTGTAAAGATAAATTTGGCAACCTAAAGAATTTTGATCTGAATCCGTCTATGGGTGAAACCATGATGAAAATAAGGTGGGCCAAATTTAAATAAAATTAAAGGAGGAATGTTAAAAAAAAGTGTTAAAAATCAACAAAAATTTAAAATTATATTAAAAAGATGCCTTCGAGGACTTGAATCTATAACCTCCACCCTTTAAAGAAAACTCCTAAGCAACTAAGCTAGACTTTTAACGAAATCGAAAGACCTAGGAACCGATGCCCCATACCTCTAGGTCCGCCCCTGCACTATTGAGAATCAATACGAATTTATATTAAAATATACTCTAAAAGGTGACTTTTCCGTTACATTATTATATTTAACTTAATTTTTACACACAACATATATTACCGTTGTCTCAGATGTCATATTTTGTCAAATGTAGGAAATAACCCTACTTTATTTCTACCCTTTTTTCCTTACAAGTCACCAATATTGATCATATTGGAAGAAAGTATATGGAGCTTGCTGCAGGGCCCGTCCTTATTCATGGCGGGACGCAATCGTATTAGAGCCCACGCTTTGGAGGGATCCAAAATTTTTTTTTAAATTATAAATTGTTTTGTTGATTTGAAATTAGAAACTATATTATATTTAAAAATTATATTTATTAAAGAAGTGTTAAGTTTACAATTTAAGAATTGAAAAGTGATGAACTAATGTCGATATAAAAACATTATCATTAAAACTATGAACTCAGTTAAATATTAATATTATAACGTTATTATTGTAACGTTTAATAATCAAATTATATACAGCAAACATGAAACATTATTTAATGAGATTATGATAACTAATAGTCAGAAAAAGACAATACACTTTTAGTCTACTTAGCTTACTAGTACTCTCTTAGTCTACTTAGCTTACTAGTACTCTCTTAGTCTTCCGATATTTCTTATATACTATATTAGTTGTATATGTAGAAGTACTGAGCAAATTTACTCACAATCTGTAATCAAATTCAATGAAATACTATTATTTTAATAAAATAAATCAGTTGATCCATTCGTTGAATTGGTATTGGGTAAAACACAGTGCATTGCCAATTTAAAGAATTAGAATCGTTTAATTAAATTTCAGGTGATCTCGTTCCTTTTTCTCTTGTTAATTTATTTATTTTAATTCATTTTATACTTTATTTATGTTCATTACTTAATTTTATAATTTTGTTATTTTATATTTAGTTCTTGTTTATTAATAATTGTTTATCTATTTTATAATCTGTTGCCTCGAAATTTTATCCGAATTCGCTAAAAGAAAAAAAACGTGAAAATAAATTGGTTATATCCTAAAAAGAAGCTCTTGAAAAGTACTTTTCGTTAAGTTTTTCTATAGCTAGTGATTAATTAAATGAAAATTTGAGGGAAGAACATGTGGTCTCAAGTAGTGATGAAAATTAAGTGTCAAGTGAACTTGATAATGAAAAAATAATATGCCAAATGAACGTAAGAATAAAAATTTAGCTTACAATAATGAATCTTTACCATATTTTGATTTTCGTAATCCTAGAATTTGGGAGAATCTTGATAATAAAAACAAGAGATATTTTAGTTGATAATGGATTCGAAAGATTCGATTTATGTAACAATTTTGCATCAAATAATGTTCAAAGATATCGTTTTGTGTAATCTTATAATTTTTCATTTCAACAAACAAAAATGAGTTATCGCAGAAAAAGAAATTTACTAAATTTCCAAAGTTTATGGACTGGCCGTGCTTGCTGGTTACTATACTATGCCAAGTCAATCGGACTGTAAATCAAATTTTTGAGTTAATTACAAATATTAATGATTTCATAGGCTAGTTGTATTTAATAAGAGATTCTACTCAAGAAATTAGTTTATGAACTCTTTGGCAGAGGATTGAGTATTTTCTACAATCTTTATCTACTACTATATATCTACTACTATATAATATGGAAAGAGATGTTTTAGAAGTTAATAATGAGGTCTCATGTTCTTCTATAATCAAGGGGAAATTAGTTACTTTTATTTTCTTCAAAGAAATTGTACTTAACAATGATATTTTGTTCATTAAATTTAACTTGAGTGAGATGAGTAAAACAGAATTATATAGGGATCATATATTTATGCACAATTATTTTAATAGTTCATAAAAAAAAAATTTATCATCATAATTTTGTATAAAAAATAATCAAAAATATATGTTATAATAAATATAATTGTATAAATTTGCACAGACCGAACTGTGTACAAATATCTAGTAAATTTTAACCATCTACGCACTTTCTAGGATTTTGAAACCTCCATGTAATGTTTGTTTCAAGTACTCTAAAATTACATGTCTTACTTGTAGGGTTTCAATGATGATATGGAATTTGAGTTATACCCACATAAGAATGATGAATGTGGAATTAATCGAATAGTCTAGTGGAAAAGACTTTTTGCTAATACCAGAAAGTCTTGGATTATTAACTCACCTTATCGTTAATGTACAAAAAAAAAAGAATGATTAATGTGGTTTTCAGATAAAAGACTAAGTTGACTATTATGAGCTCATGCGTCCTATGTAGGCACGTAAATGAGCCGAACCCTATCGAATTTCGACAGGATTAGTTCAACCGAATACAAATATTTGGTGTTCAATTCGGTTCGAAAAACTCATAAGTTTGAGGTTCCATTCGAACGGTTTGAAGTTTGAACAAAAATTTCAATACTTTTGATAAAACAAGAAGAAAAATGAAAAAAAAAATGTTTGTAATTTAAGCAGAACCACAGTTACAGTTCGAATTCGATCGAACCTAAATATCATGATTGAGATCGTTTGAAAAAAGAAGAAGAAGTCAATTGCCCGTTAAACTATATGGACGTGTTAAATGGCCCGGCTGAATTACCACCCAATTGAGGGCCTCTGAAAAAGTTATTGTTTGTTTCTATTGCCTTAAGGTCTGGTCCACATCTATTCCGTTATTAATAAAACTCTCGATGGCCTAAACGGGCCGGTCCAGGACATAGCAGAAGTCCGTAAAACTTGGCTAGCCCCATGCCCACACTAATTCCTTCCAGTTCGACGATGTGCCCCGGAATATAAAATCCAATTTAATTCAATTCACGAATAGTGGGGTGTAGGGAAAAAATTTAATGAACTTTTCGAGTTATAGGTGTTGCTAGAGTTAATTTAATGTTCTAATTAATACATTTCTGTTAGTGATAAAAAAAGTCATGAACTCATGATGCGAAACTCATGATTATTAATAGGTATTACTACAGGTTTAGCTAGTTTAGCATGAGTTAGTTGGGTAGTTCAGACTTGAGAGAAGCCGGGCCAGTCATATTAAATGTTCCTGAGTGAGTTAGGTGGGTTAACTTACTAAAACTTCCAACAAGTCAACAACCTCATGATTCAAATCGACAACAAAATGTGGTGAAAAACAACTTTGCGAGCTGTTTATTATATTTACAAAGTCATGCAAAGGGATAATGACATAGTATGTTAGCAGATAAGTTGGATTGCAATAATGTAATAATAGGACAAAGTTGTCCTAATATTTTCATGTGTAGAATGACGTGAGCCTAAAATATTGAAAATGATTGACCTATTATACTAAACGATTAAGGTTTCTAGCCTAGTGGTACTGGATTCGAGCTTCTTTCCAAGAGGTCTCGATTTCGAATCTCGCAGAAGAGTATAATTAAACATACTTCCTCCTTAGACTCCCATTTGCTTAGTTTAGAAATGCAATGTATCACATGACTATTTGTAACTTTTATCGTTTCAATGAAAAAAACCTCAAGCTTGCTTGGATACGTTAGGGCATGACCAGTACCAATAGAAACAAGACGCTTATTCCAAAGGCGCGAGATTCACGGAATTCCTTCCCTATAAATAATACCTATTCACGACATCGGTAAAGGTTAAGATATACTCACTCCTCTAAAACTCCCTATCTAATTTACTCTTACTCTCGACTCTCTGACTAATTTAATCGTCGGAGTGTCTGTGATCGTAACCCGATCGCATTTTCAAATACAGCGGCAAGACAGCGAATCACTACATCTCGAGTCGGAGGATCACATCAATCATCACGACCTGAACAATCAAAAGGGGAGACGTATTTGGAAGAACCCGAGTTGATCCATCCCGAGAAGATAGAGATGAATCATAACAAACTAGCAATCAAAGAAAATACAAGAGTCAGGTTGATGTCAAAACTCAATTTTTGGTCGAGGAATTTGGTGACGCACTTTTTGGTATTTAAATTAATGATGCGACTTGCAAGTCTTTCAATCTTATGAGAGTGGTCACAATAAATCAATAATGATGTTTGTTCTCCATCATAATTGGGACTAATTATTGGCAAACAATACAATGGATTGTTTTAGCACGCTAAAATTCAAAAATTAAATCATTATGAGTCTAGAATAATGGCCTCCATCTACTCATGTAAAAATGGATTATATATGCTTCTAGCTGATAAAATATCTTTCAACAAGATCATGCGTAATTTCAATAGAATGAACTACCTGAAGTAAACTTAACTTTAATTTCTAACATACTTATTTTCTTACGAATTAATCCGAGCTAATTGTCTGAATGATCCAAAATAGTGTAACCCTAGTGCAATTTAGTCTCTCATAGTAGTAACGTAACAAAATGGTTTCTGGTATTACCAAGCGGGTGACAATTTGGTCCCTAAACTAACAAAATGGTTTTTGTAATAGAGTTGTACACGAGCCGAGCTCAACCCGAGCTCCGAGCTAGCCCACTTAGCTCATTTAAAAAATTTCAAGTTCAATCGGATTAACAAAAAATTACTTTGCACAAACAATTAATAAAATTAATTAACATGTAACAAGTAATAAAATTAACTAACATGTAACAATGTAAATAAGAGTACTAAATTGACGATAATTGACAATAATCATAATAATTGAAATGACTAACAAAGTATAATATAACTAATTTTATTTAAAAAATTTAGCATATGTACTATCGAGCTACCAAGCACGCAAGCTTCCCGAGCTAGCTCGCTGAGCTAACGAGCAGGAAACCCAGCTCACCGATCGGCTCAATTTGTTACAAGCCGAGCCTAACGAGCTGCTCTAGCTAGGCTCATGCACAACACCAATCCTATCAGTTCCCACCAATGAAAATACTGTAATATAGGAAAAAGTTCTATACTCTATATTTTTTGATTTCGCGATGTGTGATGAATAATCAAAATAATTCACTTTACATTTACTCTTGAATCAACACGTAAACAGTCTTCTTATTTTCACAAAAATAAGACTCCATACTAAGTTATTAACCAATTTTATTTCCCCATTTATGACGTGAGCCTTCACAAACATATATTGAGATATATCGATGGTGATATTCAACGAACGAATTTACATGAAACATACTTTTCCAAATGATAACTTATTCTAATGGGACACAAAATATAAGATGAAGTAATAATTTGTTGATTGATCTTTGAATGGCTATAATAAATTGACTGGGCATGGAAAATGTCGGACCTTAATCTTGACAATGGTCCTGCTCAATATTACTATTTCACAAAACTTAGGTAACGTGATTTTCCTTATTTATCCTATCGTCTACATTAAGTGTTTGGTGGTCCTAATCACCTAATTTATCCTGTTATCACACATTTCTTTGTAGAAATATCATCTTTAATTACAACCAGTTTTTCACCATGCAATTTTATGTGTGAATCAGAATCAGAAAAAAAACAATTAAGCAAGGCTGGACACCTGAGGCCTCTGAATCTCTGACTTCCTCTTTGTTTTCAGGCTTTACAGCATCTATTAAAAATGACGTTTTTCAGTTTTTGCCAAACAAGGATTCAAATAGTCAGCAGCTAACTCTTGTTAGGACCAGAGATGGAGCAAAATATATAGTAAGATAAGATGGTACCACTCATTCACTGTGCCATGCAGTGAAGAATTCAAGAAGGAGTGTCCCGACGAGTTTAGTACTAAGTGATTAGGACCGTGGAGATATCACGCATTGCTAGTTCGAACTCGTGTAAATGTAATACTTTATTAAAATAATATAGAAGTTGATCTGGTTTAAGTCTCGTTGGTTAATACTAAAATATACACGTCCTTAATTTACAACCAGCTTAACCAAAAACTCTAACACAAGTTTTCTTGAAAAAAAATAAAAGAAAAAGATTTTAAAAAGTGAGTACTTTTTACTATTTCTATATTCAACATGCTGGTTACTAGGGGCCATTTTTTGGGTATTTTCCCAATGTAGAATTGTACTATATGACATATGTAAAATTGTAAATTAAACTCTGTTAAAAGTTAATGAACATATTTCAATAAAAATGTACTTCTGTATTATTTAGTAGTAGCGTTTTATATATTCAAATGCAGCGAAGGAATCTTTATAGCAGAAGGTTGTATACTTCAATAAAAATGTGTGTTGAGACTCTTCTTGTTGTGGGACGAGAATTAGAGCAGAAGCAATACTGAATTAATATAATTTCCAACTCACGTTTTCTTTAAATTCACTAATGCGATCATTAAATTTTCTTCCGATCCCCATCGTGACATCTAAATGATTGGTATATCGAAAACTCTCTGATGAGACGATGATCCAACATAAAACTGATCGAAACATTATACATGATCCAACGTAGAACTGATCGAAATATTATACATGATAATATGATATGATCGACTTTTATAAGTGGGATAACATTTTATTTGGTTTATTTGTTTGTTATATGAAAGTTATTTTTCACTTAAGAGAATGAGACATGATAGAATGCAGGTGATAAACACCTTATTAGTTATTACCACTCAAAAACAGGGGCTGTAAGAGGTTGTCCGTAGATTACAAAAAACCTTAACAAATAAAAACCTCAATAGATTTCAATGAATGCTCACATGCATCATAACCAAATTATGTAGATACATATTACAAATTTGCATAATAACTTTCTTGCAACTCAGATCTAACTACTAGATGTGGGGGGGGGGGGGGGGGGGGGGGTGAAGGACTCATCTAATCTATTTAATTTGAACAAAATTTTGAGATTGCAAGAAGAAGCTGAGATCTATCTATATATATAATAATCCTAGAACAGAGTAAGAAACAGAGGATGATGATCAAGAATCTCTATGTTTTCCCAACCTAACCAGCATTGTAATGCATCTCTTGACTATGTAGAGTTTGGACTTTTGCTCTTTAGCTAAGTTGCTGCATTTTTTAGCAAAGTTGGCACATTTCTTTGATGGATTTCTTGAGAGGGATGCTTTTGATGATGATGAAGAGATAGTATTCTTTTGGGAGTAGCTTCTTTGGAGAGAGCTCTTTTGTGAAGCACTTCTCATTAAATTTGATGTGTTTGAAGATGAATATGAACGGCAACATGGATCTTCTTTTGATAGCCTCCATTTCTCATCCATGTAATACTCCATTTCTCACTTTCTATGTTGTATTAGAGGAAGTAGGGGTAGGGGTAGGGGTAGGGGGTAGGGGAGGGTAGGGGGATGCAAATACAATGGAATAGAAAAGAGAAAAAGTAGTTGTGTCTATATATAGCAATCTTGGGGGGTAGGAGGGGTAAATATGTGATGAAGGGGTTTGATGATGACTGCAAATTGGGCACTGTGTAGTAACATCATATATTAATGCTTATGTCTAATTGTCTTGAGCTTATGCAATTGACTACTTCAACTCTCAATTTCATTTCATATTGCTAGCTAGGAAATTAAAGGAAATTTTCCTTAACATGTTCGATATCAAGTCGACCACAATAATATGTATTGTGTACGAAAATAGTCTAGTGATATAGAGTAATTGATGAAATAATGTGATCCGCCATGTATAAATGACTTTTATAAATATGTATTGTGTACGAAAATAGTTTATAATTTAACAAATTGTTAAATGTGATGGAAAAATAAAATTTAGTCTATTTTAGGGACCATTTGTGTTATGGTACATATTTGCGAGAACCATCTGCACTCATTTTGAAATAATTTAAAAATAAATATTTGTCTTAAATTTTAAAAGTGACTCAAAAATAGTTATAATCGTTAACTTTTAAAGAAAATGTTAATTTAGGAATTATTTACTTATATAATAAACACGAGGATCATATGAACATCGTTGCTATTTATACAGACCAAAATACTATGTTCACCCACATACTGAAATCATTTCGATAATTAATTAATATAGTTGTCATATTATTAAAGTTTAAAATAATTACATTTCATATTTTTTTTACTTTGCAATTGCGTGTGTTGGTACATTCTATATTATACAAAAAGAAAGTACTCCCAATAATATGATTGTGCCTATTCATCAAGGATCTTTTTGTGATGAGGGTAATTTAGGAAATGTGATAGAGTACTAGTGCACTAGCTACATAGAGTAATATTCTCACTCAATTTGTTGGTCAAATCTTGATTTTGTAAGAGAGTAGCAACTTTTATGAGGTACGTCAGCTTTTATCGGGAGATGCGGACTGAGTATGGACCTCCATTTTCTGGTTTTAATTATTTTTACTACTACTTACATTCTTTCCCCTATGGAGAATACGGAAAAACCTATTTCCACGGAGAATATTTCCACGGCGCGAGATTTTTCCGTTTTTGCCCTTTTGCGACGGACGAAAATGTCATCATATACACCATATGTTAATTTGTTCACACGTTATGTTTTCCTTGATTTTTGTCGAGTTGAAGGCACAAACAGAAGAAACTATAACCATAAACAATTTACAATGACGTTTCAACACGTTCTGTCTTCCTTCATTTTTGTTGAGTTTAAGGAAAGAACAGAATAAACTATCACTATAAATAATTTGCAATGACGTTTTCACATATTATGATGAGATCGTAGACGTAAAAAAGCGACAATTAATTAAACAACTCAGAATATTTTTATCTTTTTTCTTTCTAAATAAGTAAATCATGACAATAATATAAGAGATTACATCCTATGAAAAATAATGTTTACAATTCGAATGCCATTTCTCTTATACTGATATAATGTTTAAAGGGGTGAAAATGAAATGATTTGTGAGAACCTGTATTTATGGTGATTATGTGCCTAAACAAGTGAACTCGTCATAACTCGTGAAACATAGTGTGAATCTCACTCGTCCAATTGTAGTAATGATGATGATTTCACACGTTTTGGCATTTATGGTAATGTCCATTTTTTTTATTTTTTTTATAAAATAATTAAAACAAATTTATATAACCTTTTTGAATACATTAGGTGTTCCCATGTCATGTATTGTTTGTATGAAAAATAGTAATATTTATAAAAAATGTCTACGATGGCGTATTGTGAATGATTACTTCATTCGGTCTATTCGATCATAACATCTCATATGATTATTCATGTAACGCTTTCAAAAGATTTGAACGTCATGAATATGTTAGTATATTATTTTTTATTAACTAATAATATGTTTAATAATGATTCTTCTCATCCATTACACTTATAGTCGTGTTAATTAATTGATTAATTAATCATTCGTAATAATCGAAACAAAAATAAAGGGTGATTATGTGCCTAAACATGTCAAATTGTCATAACTCGTGATACATTGTGTAAATCTCACATGTGCCATTGTACTTCTGATGATGATTTCACACGTTTTGGCATTTATGGTAATGTCCATTTTTTTATATTTATTTTATAAAATAATTAAAACAAATTTATATAACCTTTTTGAATACATTAGGTGTTCCCATGTCATGTATTGTTTGTATGAAAAATAGTAATATTTATAAAGAATGTCTTCGATGGCGCATTGTGAATGATTACTTCATTCGGTCTATTCGATCATAACATCTCATATGATTATTCATGTAACGCTTTCAAAAGATTTGATCGTCATGAATATGTTAGTATATTATTTTTTATTAACTAATAATATGTTTAATAATGATTCTTCTCATCCATTACACTTATAGTCGTGTTAATTAATTGATTAATTAATCATTCGTAATAATCGAAACAAAAATAAAGGGTGATTATGTGCCTAAACATGTCAAATTATCATAACTCGTGATACATTGTGTAAATCTCACATGTGCCATTGTACTTCTGATGATGATTTCACACGTTTTAGCATTTATGGTAATGTCCATTTTTTTTTTTTTTATAAAATAATTAAAACAAATTTATATAACCTTTTTGAATACATTAGGTGTTCCCATGTCATGTATTGTTTGTATGAAAAATAGTAATATTTATAAAGAATGTCTACGATGGCGTATTGTGAATGATTACTTCATTCGGTCTATTCGATCATAACATCTCATATGATTATTCATGTAACGCTTTCAAAAGATTTGAACGTCATGAATATGTTAGTATATTATTTTTTATTAACTAATAATATGTTTAATAATGATTCTTCTCATCCATTACACTTATAGTCGTGTTAATTAATTGATTAATTAATCATTCGTAATAATCGAAACAAAAATAAAGGGTGATTATGTGCCTAAACATGTGAAATTGTCATAACTCGTGATACATTGTGTAAATCTCACATGTGCCATTGTACTTCTGATGATGATTTCACACGTTTTGGCATTTATGGTAATGTCCATTTTTTTTTATTTTATAAAATAATTAAAACAAATTTATATAACCTTTTTGAATACATTAGGTGTTCCCATGTCATGTATTGTTTGTATGAAAAATAGTAATATTTATAAAGAATGTCTTCGATGGCGCATTGTGAATGATTACTTCATTCGGTCTATTCGATCATAACATCTCATATGATTATTCATGTAACGCTTTCAAAAGATTTGAACGTCATGAATATGTTAGTATATTATTTTTTATTAACTAATAATATGTTTAATAATGATTCTTCTCATCCATTACACTTATAGTCGTGTTAATTAATTGATTAATTAATCATTCGTAATAATCGAAACAAAAATAAAGGGTGATTATGTGCCTAAACATGTCAAATTATCATAACTCGTGATACATTGTGTAAATCTCACATGTGCCATTGTACTTCTGATGATGATTTCACACGTTTTAGCATTTATGGTAATGTCCATTTTTTTTTTTTCATAAAATAATTAAAACAAATTTATATAACCTTTTTGAATACATTAGGTGTTCCCATGTCATGTATTGTTTGTATGAAAAATAGTAATATTTATAAAGAATGTCTACGATGGCGTATTGTGAATGATTACTTCATTCGGTCTATTCGATCATAACATCTCATATGATTATTCATGTAACGCTTTCAAAAGATTTGAACGTCATGAATATGTTAGTATATTATTTTTTATTAACTAATAATATGTTTAATAATGATTCTTCTCATCCATTACACTTATAGTCGTGTTAATTAATTGATTAATTAATCATTCGTAATAATCGAAAAAAAAATAAAGGGTGATTATGTGCCTAAACATGTCAAATTGTCATAACTCGTGATACATTGTGTAAATCTCACATGTGCCATTGTACTTCTGATGATGATTTCACACGTTTTAGCATTTATGGTAATGTCCATTTTTTTTTTTTTTTTTAAAATAATTAAAACAAATTTATATAACCTTTTTGAATACATTAGGTGTTCCCATGTCATGTATTGTTTGTATGAAAAATAGTAATATTTATAAAGAATGTCTACGATGGCGTATTGTGAATGATTACTTCATTCGGTCTATTCGATCATAACATCTCATATGATTATTCATGTAACGCTTTCAAAAGATTTGAACGTCATGAATATGTTAGTATATTATTTTTTATTAACTAATAATATGTTTAATAATGATTCTTCTCATCCATTACACTTATAGTCGTGTTAATTAATTGATTAATTAATCATTCGTAATAATCGAAACAAAAATTTATGGTGATTATGTGCCTAAACATGTCAAATTGTCATAACTCGTGATACATTGTGTAAATCTCACATGTGCCATTGTACTTCTGATGATGATTTCACACGTTTTGGCATTTATGGTAATGTCCATTTTTTTTTTTTTTATAAAATAATTAAAACAAATTTATATAACCTTTTTGAATACATTAGGTGTTCCCATGTCATGTATTGTTTGTATGAAAAATAGTAATATTTATAAAGAATGTCTACGATGGCGTATTGTGAATGATTACTTCATTCGGTCTATTCGATCATAACATCTCATATGATTATTCATGTAACGCTTTCAAAAGATTTGAACGTCATGAATATGTTAGTATATTATTTTTTATTAACTAATAATATGTTTAATAATGATTCTTCTCATCCATTACACTTATAGTCGTGTTAATTAATTGATTAATTAATCATTCGTAATAATCGAAACAAAAATAAAGGGTGATTATGTGCCTAAACATGTCAAATTGTCATAACTCGTGATACATTGTGTAAATCTCACATGTGCCATTGTACTTCTGATGATGATTTCACACGTTTTGGCATTTATGGTAATGTCCATATTTTTTTTTTTTTATAAAATAATTAAAACAAATTTATATAACCTTTTTGAATACATTAGGTGTTCCCATGTCATGTATTGTTTGTATGAAAAATAGTAATATTTATAAAGAATGTCTTCGATGGCGCATTGTGAATGATTACTTCATTCGGTCTATTCGATCATAACATCTCATATGATTATTCATGTAACGCTTTCAAAAGATTTGAACGTCATGAATATGTTAGTATATTATTTTTTATTAACTAATAATATGTTTAATAATGATTCTTCTCATCCATTACACTTATAGTCGTGTTAATTAATTGATTAATTAATCATTCGTAATAATCGAAACAAAAATAAAGGGTGATTATGTGCCTAAACATGTCAAATTATCATAACTCGTGATACATTGTGTAAATCTCACATGTGCCATTGTACTTCTGATGATGATTTCACACGTTTTAGCATTTATGGTAATGTCCATTTTTTTTTTTTTATAAAATAATTAAAACAAATTTATATAACCTTTTTGAATACATTAGGTGTTCCCATGTCATGTATTGTTTGTATGAAAAATAGTAATATTTATAAAGAATGTCTACGATGGCGTATTGTGAATGATTACTTCATTCGGTCTATTCGATCATAACATCTCATATGATTATTCATGTAACGCTTTCAAAAGATTTGAACGTCATGAATATGTTAGTATATTATTTTTTATTAACTAATAATATGTTTAATAATGATTCTTCTCATCCATTACACTTATAGTCGTGTTAATTAATTGATTAATTAATCATTCGTAATAATCGAAACAAAAATAAAGGGTGATTATGTGCCTAAACATGTCAAATTGTCATAACTCGTGATACATTGTGTAAATCTCACATGTGCCATTGTACTTCTGATGATGATTTCACACGTTTTAGCATTTATGGTAATGTCCATTTTTTTTTTTTATAAAATAATTAAAACAAATTTATATAACCTTTTTGAATACATTAGGTGTTCCCATGTCATGTATTGTTTGTATGAAAAATAGTAATATTTATAAAGAATGTCTACGATGGCGTATTGTGAATGATTACTTCATTCGGTCTATTCGATCATAACATCTCATATGATTATTCATGTAACGCTTTCAAAAGATTTGAACGTCATGAATATGTTAGTATATTATTTTTTATTAACTAATAATATGTTTAATAATGATTCTTCTCATCCATTACACTTATAGTCGTGTTAATTAATTGATTAATTAATCATTCGTAATAATCGAAACAAAAATTTATGGTGATTATGTGCCTAAACATGTCAAATTGTCATAACTCGTGATACATTGTGTAAATCTCACATGTGCCATTGTACTTCTGATGATGATTTCACACGTTTTGGCATTTATGGTAATGTCCATTTTTTTTTATAAAATAATTAAAACAAATTTATATAACCTTTTTGAATACATTAGGTGTTCCCATGTCATGTATTGTTTGTATGAAAAATAGTAATATTTATAAAGAATGTCTTCGATGGCGCATTGTGAATGATTACTTCATTCGGTCTATTCGATCATAACATCTCATGTGATTATTCATGTAACGCTTTCAAAAGATTTGAGCGTCATGAATATGTTAGTATATTATTTTTTATAAACTAATAATATGTTTAATAATGATTCTTCTCATCCATTACACTTATAGTCGTGTTAATTAATTGATTAATTAATCATTCGTAATAATCGAAACAAAAATAAAGGGTGATTATGTGCCTAAACATGTCAAATTGTCATAACTCGTGATACATTGTGTAAATCTCACATGTGCCATTGTACTTCTGATGATGATTTCACACGTTTTGGCATTTATGGTAATGTTCATTTTTTTTTTTTATAAAATAATTAAAACAAATTTATATAACCTTTTTGAATACATTAGGTGTTCCCATGTCATGTATTGTTTGTATGAAAAATAGTAATATTTAGAAAGAATGTCTTCGATGGCGCATTGTGAATGATTACTTCATTCGGTCTATTCGATCATAACATCTCATATGATTATTCATGTAACGCTTTCAAAAGATTTGAACGTCATGAATATGTTAGTATATTATTTTTTATTAACTAATAATATGTTTAATAATGATTCTTCTCATCCATTACACTTATAGTCGTGTTAATTAATTGATTAATTAATCATTCGTAATAATCGAAACAAAAATAAAGGGTGATTATGTGCCTAAACATGTCAAATTGTCATAACTCGTGATACATTGTGTAAATCTCACATGTGCCATTGTACTTCTGATGATGATTTCAAACGTTTTGGCCTTTATGGTAATGTCCATTTTTTTTTTTTTTTTTTATAAAATAATTAAAACAAATTTATATAACCTTTTTGAATACATTAGGTGTTCCCATGTCTTGTATTGTTTGTATGAAAAATTGTAATATTTATAAAGAATGTCTTCGATGGCGCATTGTGAATTATTACTTCAGTCAGTCTATTCGATCATAACATCTCATGTGATTAGTCATGTAACGCTTTCAAAAGATTGGAACGTCATGAATATGTTAGTTTATTATTTTTTATTAACTAATAACATGTTTAATAATGATTCTTCTCATCCATTACACAAATAGTCGTGTTAATTAATTGATTGATTAATCATTCGTAATAATCGAAACAAAAATAAAGGGTGATTATGTGCCTAAACATGTCAAATTGTCATAACTCGTGATACATTGTGTAAATCTCACATGTGCCATTGTACTTCTGATGATGATTTCACACGTTTTGGCATTTATGGTAAAGTCCATTTTTTTTTTTTAATAAAATAATTAAAACAAATTTATACAACCTTTTTGAATACATTAGGTGTTCCCATGTCATGTATTGTTTGTATGAAAAATAGTAATATTTATAAAGAATGTCTTCGATGGCGCATTGTGAATGATTACTTCATTCGGTCTATTCCATCATAACATCTCATATGATTATTCATGTAACGCTTTCAAAAGATTTGAACGTCATGAATATGTTAGTATATTATTTTTTATTAACTAATCGTGTATACTAGGAAAGTTTGAAGAGACGATAAATCCAAACAACATAAACAACATTAAGTTTACAACTACTTATCCGTTATAGTTCTAAAGAACATACAAAACGTGTAGAAACGTATTTTAAATTTTGTATGGTGACGTTTCTGTTTGTTTTTGTATTAAACTCAACAAAAGAGAAGAAATACAGAACGTGTAGAAAGGTCATCTCCAATTATGTAAGGTGACGATTCCTCCCGTTTGTGCCTTAAACTCGACAAAAAAGAAGGAAGACTGAACGTGTGAAAAAGTGATTGCAAATTAGCTATGGTGATGTTTCTGTCCGTCGTAAAGGGTAAAATCGGAAAAAATCCGCTCCGTGGAAATAAACGCCGTGGATATATATGCACCCGGAGAATACTACTACAAGCTAGTGAACCTACAACTTATTTTCACATAAAATACTTGCTCGATTTTACATTAGTACTCACATATAAATTTCTCCAGAGCCAACGTGCACGCATTAAATGGTTGAATTAAAGAGTTTTCTCCAAGGGTAATAATGGCTCGTATTGATGTTTGTTTGTTTTTTTGGTTTTTTTTTGTAAATTAATAATTCAGGACCTTCTAGTCATTAGCGAAAGCCTTTTCCATTAGACTATTCGATTAACTCTATATTGATGTTTGTTTTAATAAATTTGAATCTCGTTTGTGTTAAATATTTTTTTGATTAAGCGAGTTGTATATAAAAAAATGTATTAGTATTTTGTGATCTCATAAAGGAAAAAAAGTAATATCGAGCAAAACTAGAATTAATCTACAATATTTCGACAAAATATTATACTATCTTCATAAAAAGTTGAATCGTCAATATCAAGATATCGGCATAACTTTTTTGAATAATTAAGATTTTTACTGTTTATTTTGGAAAAGAAAAACTAATTTAGTCCATCGGCCATCCTCTCCTCTAAGCGTCCACATTTTCTTACGTATTAAATGAGATTTAATTATTTTGATTGATCTTATATAAAGATTAAAATTGTGCAATTACATGTATTATCGAAAATATGTAGTGTTGGATAATTTAGGTGTAAGGAGGTCGGTGTCCCATTAAAGAAGTGTGATGGGGTGGAGTAGTTTCCAGTGATCGAGGATGTGGATTCTGTCTGAAAATAAATAGTAGTTCCTTGAAAGGATCCTATATTAGGATATGTGTAAGCAAAGAGATGCTCTTCTTTTAGTGAAACCCCAGAACATTTAAATAGGTCGGTACCACATAAAATCTCAATATCATATTCATACCTCAATACATGCTCATAATATTCAACTACCACACATACTGCATCTCTAGAATAGTTAATTAATTTAGTAAAATGAATCATTTTTCTTTTGATCAGCATATATTTTTATTTAAATGTAAATTATTATGTTAATTGGAGAAGGGGAAGTTGGAAATTATTTTGAAGCCGTTGAACCTCTATATTCTCCTAAGACATATGATGAGACCAATTATAAAATTATTTATTTTTTATAAATATTTTGTATATTAAATATCCATGATTATTCGTAAATATTATCAAATATATTTTGCCTTTATTTTTAAAAAATGACTTTGCAAAAATTATGTTATTTTTCACATCAAAATTGAACTTAGTAAATATGAATTTAATAATATGAAATAGAAATTTTATATTTATTTATTAATAATAAAAAATTTGTATTATAAAATAATGAACAAGTTTACACAATCAAATTATATATACAAACATCTGGTACTAGTTTTATCATTATTTTTTATTTCTAAAAAATACTAATTAGTAACTTCAAAATTTACATTTAAAAACATTTATATCAATAATAGATTTGTTTTTTTTTTGATAAGTGATTCATATTGAATTTAATTAAAGTTAAGGCTTGTGGAGCCATTACAAATTGAATTTAACAAAAAAGCATTGTCTAAGACATTAAATTCGTAAATAACAAAATTTTTAAAATTAGAAAGACATCCAGCACTTGTTGGCTTCCAAAAAATAGATTTGTTTCAGTATTGCCTAACTTAGTGATAAATAATTTAAGTAAGGGAGTAGATGTGAAGACTAGACATAATATGAAGGGTTTGAATTCGTATAAAAATAATATTTTGTTCACATATTGTAAAATTGCTTCTAGCTAGTACATGAACACATTAAACTTAATTATCTCAGCAACAAGTGGGGTATCCAATGGGGTGTTGTCTATATTTTTTCGTACATTTTAGTGAAATACAATCTTTGAAGAAATGCCGTTTGACATGCAGGCTTAAAGAAGAAGCAAAGAAATTCATACACCCAAGAACAAACCAAAAAGAATCCAAAGTAAATTTAATTTATGTTCTTTTTATTTACTGTCACATAGTCATACTGCTCTAGTTTGAACACACTGCTATATTTGAACTCCATTATGACTTTATCATGAGGCATGCAGCTCTGCAAAATTTTATTAATAAAATATTATTATAATAACGGCCCTTTCTTGGAAAATCAGACTTCAATTTCAATTCAAACCTGCCAATGTAAACATTGTAGGGACAATTCTGTATTTTCTATAATTCTTTAATTTCTAAATATTTTACTATTTGTCATATCATCAGTACGTATTTTTCTTCTAAAAGGTTTTGACCTTATTTTAGCTCTAACATTGCAGGGGTATCCAAAGTTTGAACCTCAGATAAAATGAGATTTATAATTAAGTTGGTTCGAAATGTATTATTTTATTTTTATTTGTTGGATAATGGTAGTATAGTACTCACTAGTTAGAACTCTGCCTGTTTGGTGGAATTAACCTTTTTATTATAATAGGGTGAACGATGTGTTCGATTAAAGAGAAAATTGCCAAAATGGTCCCAGTAGATATGTGCAAGTTGCACTTTGGTCCCCGATTATATTGGGGTTGCGGAAATGGTCCCTGATATTGTTAAAAAAGTAGCATTTTGGTCACTAACCGTTACTTTTAAACGGAAAAGAGTTAGTTTGGGGCAAAAATGTAAATCCAACACAGTTAAGCCCTAAAAATGCGATTATAACTAATAATGGGGCAAAAATATAAAGTTAACAACTAATTTATAATAATTGGAGGGAACAATTTTGGAGGGAATTGGGATGGGAGTAGACATAAATTACTTGTTAACTTTCTATTTTTGCCCCATAATTAATTAGTTATAATCGCATTTTTAGGGCTTAACTGTGCTGATCTTACATTTCTGCCCCAACCTAACTCTTTTCCGTTTAAAAGTAACGGTTAGGGACCAAAACGCTACTTTTTTACCAATATCAGGGACCATTTCCGCAGCCCCAATATAATCGGGGACCAAAGTGCAACTTGCACATATTTACTGGGACCATTTTGGCAATTTTCTCTTCGATTAAACGTGCATGTTTCAAAACGTTAGCTATTTGTTTTAAGTGTAGTTAGTTGGTAAGTTTAGTTTGTTTAGAATTTTCAAAAAAAAATTGGACAATACTTTAAAGATGAATGTAGCTAATTTGGAAGGTGTTTATTTTCTTATATTATGTTACTTTTTAGAGATTAAATTGTCGAAACGATCTATAAAGTTGATCGAAAGTTCAAAAGTTATAAATGTGTTCTCAAAATTGGATAAAAGTTTGCAACTTAATAAAAAAACTGACGGAGCTATTAAAATTTAATGGAACCTTTAGTGGACGCTCATAGTTATGTTAAGTTTGACATCGTCAATTTTGAGACTAACTCTGTTCAATTTCCGGAACTATATGCACATTCTGAACTTTCGAGGATCAAATAAATGATAGAAAAATGATAATGTCAGAGCTGTTTTCATATCCCATAGCAAACCTATATTTAATTCCTTTTATGCCCTTTGATTCTATGATTTGTAATTATAATATTGATTGTTAACGATATAATACTTTTATTTTTATTTGAATGATGAAAGCATAAATAAAGTTTATAATTAACAATTGAGATTATAATGAAAATATAGTTCGATAAAAAGGGTGTAAAAAAATTGAGCATGATCGATATAAAAATTATTCTGACATTATCACTAACTTAAATGATAACTTTAGCTTAACCCCTTCATGAAACCATATCAACAATTTGATCCTCCGAAATATGGAAAGCTAAAGGAGTTAAAACAAAAATATGGCAATCTTGATAATGTTAAATGATCGAGAAAAAGGAGGAGTATGATAAATAGGTAGTACTCAATAAGTCAAGATCCCACATAAGAAAGTTGTAATATGCATTGAAGATCATCCCAAAGCTTCCACGTCCACATGAACACAAATCCGGAGAAAATGCAAATTCAAGTGTGTGGGCTAGATCAATGTCGTTTGAAACGAATTTGTAGTAAATGGTCAACAACAAGTTTTCTACGTGATAGCTTCATTATTGTTTGTGATTTCGCCAGATCACTTCAATATGCTTTCATATAGTTCGACCTTTGTGTTGCAATTAGGTGTTTCGAAATCGTCTATATACATTTATTAGAAGTAGGCAAATCGTGTATTAATTAGTAATTCTTTTTATATTCGTTATTAATAATACAATTATGTTTATGCTCTCATTGTTAATATACAAAGAAAGAGCTCGATATCTCAATAGCTAAAAACTTATACTCAATTAGAATACTAAACCATATATATTATCTATTTCTCCTCTTCTTTTTCAGTCAATCAAATAGCCTAATGAAAAAGGTTCTTATTAGTGATCAGAAGTTTTTGTTTTCGAAATTTACCTCATCGTTAATTTACAAAAAAAGAAAAAATAAAATACTAAACTAAGCATGCTAAGAAACATTAAGGTTGACACTAATAATACTCAAATGCAATAAATCCAATAATAACCCACCACCAACTTGTTTGATCTTAATTATTAGCTTATCGGTCTACCTTACGATAAAATCTCTAGCCGTAGCTAGCTAGTTGCCTAATAAGGCAGAAATGAAAGGCGATAAGATAGGACAATGATTAGTGAGGATTCTATAATTATTAGTATTAATTAATGACATCTTCATCATCTTTATTCTAATCATGGGATTCAGATGTTTTAGTGAATACCAATTTCGTTTCGCTTTAGCCGGACAATGTACAACCACGCTTAGCTTTAGTTTGATCACCACTCTAAACTTTACTAAATTATTAATTATATCTTCGCATGATTTAAGTTCTAAAATGGTCTCAGTTAATTCAGGGTTGTTTGCAATTTAATCAATGTAATTATATCGATATACAAATATCTTCGCATGATTTAAGTTCTAAATTATTGTTTGTCATGTATTGTTAGAAAATTTACTCTGTTTTGTTTAATTTGTTATTTTACTTCAACTTTGTTCCAAATTAAATTGTGGTCATATGATTCAATGCTCATTTTATCATGGTAGTGTTCATATTTTGTTCCTACTACATATAAGTAGAAATTTTTCATAAATTTAACATCGTCAATTAATATTAATTACTTATAAGTTTATAAAGTGTTAACAACTAAAAAATATGAATTGCATTTTGTTGAGTGAGAATATATACATGAACTTGACAACTTTTTACTCAAACAATAGAAGTTACAAAAATTATGCGGTAAGAAATACATTACATCTCTATAAATTAAATAAATGAGAGTCTAAGCTCCAAATAAACAGTTTCGTCTTCTCACTTAATGCTTGAACTTCGTTTCTTAGATGTGAGTCTGAGCTCTAAAGTTGTCTTGAAACGCAGAGGAAGTATGTTTAACCAGAAATGTGGCAAATGAAACCCCGAAAACAAAGGTAGCACGAAAACAGATGAAATATGTTTAATTATACTTAACTGTGAGAATCGAACCTAAAACTTTTTAAGAAATAACTCGAATCTGATACCACTAGTAGAAGACTTGAATAACTTAACGATTGACATGAATGAACAACAATCAAGTTGAAGTGGTCGAATCATCATAAATGTAGTAGTAGTGATGAGTCATGAATCGGTAAGGGGTTATGGGGAAGGATAAGAAGATTTAGTTGCACATGTTCATGATCTGAATTTTGAGTCAGACAACCATATCGATCTAATGAATATTCAGTATAGAAACATACATCAAAATATACTCAATTATTATTTGATAAATTTCCAATTGAGATTACATAAACAAAAATAATTGAGCATCCCTAATGGAAACACACCAACATGCTAGTATTAAATTATGAAATTCATTTTCTCTTTCTCTTTATTTGACAAGACTATGTTGAGGTTTGACTGAGGAGTGGCGTGGATACAAAAAACGAAAGAAACCAATAGTGTGGTTGGAATAAATTTGACTCAGTTTCCAGACACCACATGCATCATCATCAGTGAAAGCATCTAAAAGGTTGATCGCTTCACATCAATGATATCATTATGATCAACCCTTCGATTTCGTCTACATGATCCACAAATAAAATCAGATTTCACTTAAATTCACCCCAAATCGAATAAATGAAACCACAGTAAATATTTTATTATCGAGTGATAACTAGTAATTATATTATCATAATTAATATAATGTAACTAATAAACCTTATGGACTTCGTTCGAACATTTTCTTAAATAAATGGAGTACTGTTTATTTCTAGCTAATAAGCTATGTTAATATTGGAGTAAATTATAGTTAATCAATTTTGAAAAAAGAGTTTATTGGACTTTTGAAGTAATAACATTATCTACTCAATTGAACATATTGGTCTTCCACCAAGGCACCAATTGACTACTAAATTTGTATATATATAGGATCTAATAATGAGAAGCATGATATATATGAGTGATGTTCAAACAAAATGTTGTAATAAGTTGTTGAATGTGAAATTTGAATAGGTTGTTCACATGAGGTATGTGTATAAATTGAAGTATTATTTCATGTGAGTTGGGAATATGAGCACTTGAAGGTCCACATGCAAACATGTGGGCGCCAGTCAAATACCAATACCAACAATGGTTTGAGTCAATCGTAGTACTTTCTATTATTTTAAATTTTCGAATTTTATAATTATGATTGCTAAAAAATATATATCTTGCATTAATTTGATCAAATTATGGATTTATATATATATAGGAGTAATGAAACTCGCTCGGTGTAGACTAGTCCTCTAGTAAGACAGATTAAATATCTCCGAAATAATAAGACGATTGCAAACCTTCTTTTAATTCAAATTGATAATAGGAACAAATGTGTATTTAGTATGAAAATACTGGCAACTGATTAATCATTATCCTCATAATAACAACATCTACTAATAGATATAGTGATTGGTTGCAATTATTATTATATCCTAATTGTATTTAAAATTATGAATATCTTCATTAGCTTTAATATATATGTATCTTTTTTTTTTAATTAGCGATGAATAATAATAAAAAAAAGTTCCCCCAAAATTCTTACATAGAAATATAGAATCATATCATAAACGGAATTAGCTCAGATCTTCGGTCTGCCTAGCCCACCTAAGAATGAAATAAAGAAAGTAGGCCTAAACTAAAATTCGATCTTACCATGGTCCATGGCCTTCATTAAACCAACAATGAGTTATGAGTCAATGATGGCAAATGTGGGACGCGTAAAAGGACAGTGTCTTAAGTGGGCCGCGTATTTTTAATGCGTTTCCGTGTAAAAAACGCGTCAATAAAACGCGGAAACAGTCGACCGGTTATTGCCGGTTTCGCGGGTTTTTTCAAGCATTTTGCCACGTGAGGTAGTTCGATTTTTGTCCTAGAAGCACGTGAAAGTGAAATTTTGACCAATTCACGCGCTTTCGGTTAATTTTACGCGTTTTCAGTAAAAAAAAATCACGCGCTTTCTGGGTTTTTACGCGTTTTCCGGAATTTTCATTAGGTTATTGATTTTGGAGCGCGTTAAAGTAAATTAAATAATAAATTAAGTTTAAAATACAAAACTTATTATTTGAAAATAATTACTTCATTAATATATACTTCAATTTCAAAAAATCATATAAACGAAAAATCTTATTTTATTTATTTGGATTTATATTTCACCAAATTAAGATTCAGATTGATCCCAATCACTCAAATCAAGCCAGAACGAACCCCTCAAATTAATGGCTCGAAATAAATTAATTAATCACCAAACATTTCCACAACCTGATAATATTTATGAGATCTGAAACTTATGATTCAAAAAATGAAACATGCTAAAATACACTGACCTATCTCTCGTTTAGCCTTTGTCTAACAAATGAAACATGCTAAAATTGAAATCTGTGCTAAGAGTTGCAATTTAAAACGGCTCAGGTTTACCCCACTCCCCGCCCAGTTCGAGCCCCCTTAATCCGGGTACTCTGTCCAGGCCCAGTCCGAGATCCTTCAGGCCTGTGACTAACGGTTAAATATTTATGATAGCTATCATTCGATTATTCTAAGTATACACGGTATCTGACATCACTTATGTGTTGAAAAAAAGTTAGTTGAATCACTCATGTTTCAGACCGACCAAATATGATCACTAATGTTTAAAAAGTATTTTATTCAGGTCACTTTGTCAGTTGTTTTAAAGTGTACTTCCATCGAAACACATTTTACCTCTCATAAACACCTATATTAATTTTTATTCGCCCTTTGTTCTAAGTCCAATTAGCGATGAATATCAAATCGATAACTATGAAGATACGCCTCCCTCTTGATTTATCGTCATAATGGATCTATTCTTTACCTTCTAGTTTATGTTGATGATTTTGGATCCTTACTAGCAATGCCCTTAATCTTATTCAGAACATCATCAGACATCTTGCTAATCGGTTCTCCGGGCATTTAAAATGTTAGAGGTGCTAATTCGTTTTTATAAACAGTATAGTCTTCAAATTTTTTTTTGTAAATATGATGTCGGTTTTGTAGTTGAGAAAAAAGGCGAAATTTGGAAATTTTGATAAGGTGTTTAGTTTCATTTTTTTTAATTGGGGATATGAACATAATACATTGCTGTTGGTAAAATTTGAGTTTGTTGGAAGAACGATAAAGTGCATCTTGAGGAGTTTGTGAATATGCAGCACCATATTTTATGTAAAGTGGTACCAATTGAGAATAATATGAAAAGGTTGTGATTATTGATTATCTATGGAACGAATGATTGTTAGGAGCGAAAACAACTATGGGGTTCTTTATGTATGGCTGGGAAAATTGTTGGAATGCTGTTCGAAGTGCAATTGAGAATGTGGGTGGTAATGCACCTAGCCAAGCTGAGATGGATGACTATTATTAAAAGCCTATGCGATTTCATTCTAAAATCAATTGATAATAGAGGGAGTAGCTCAAGATCTTATATACTCCCTCCAATCCAAAACAAATGATTAAGAAACAAATATTTAGAAAGACATTTGTTTTGGATTGGAGGGAGTATTAATCCGGGAGGACACCGACATCCGATGTGGGTGTTCATCTTAACACTCCCTCTCACGTGTAACCCAATCATCAGCGGAATATTCCTTGCCGGTATTCACGAAACAACATCAGCGGGTTACATGTGCCTTAATAAATCGAGTCTGGCTCATGATACCATGTTAAAAGTCTATGAGGTTCCATTTTAAAACCAATTGACGATAAAGGGAGTAAAACAAGATCTTATATATTAATCCGAGAAAACACCGATATATAATGGATGTATTACGCCACTTGAACCTTTTGAGCATCCCTATAGTGGTAATGTGTTTACAATGACAAATGGTTGGAAAGTATGACAAATTGTGAGGTAGATGTCCCAACTGCGAGGGTTTCGGACCATTGTCCTCCCGATATTATTTCTCTGTTACCAGATTTCCAGTTGGTGAAGAGGAGGCTTGGGAGGTTTCGCTTGTGGAAAATGGTTTCCATGTTCTTCAAACGAAGCTTAAGAGGGTTAAGGAGAGGTTAAAAGAACTCAACAAATCCGAGTTAGTAACCTTAGTTGTCGAGTGGAGGAGGCTAAAAGAGAATTGAAGTGTACTAAGACACAAAACAATGAAACTTCCAACATTAATTCCTTGATGAAACTCTAGCTACTCCTTTACAAGAGATAGTAATAACCAAGACACAAACAACCACACAAAATCTACTATACTTTCCGTAGCTAGCTTTAAATTTACACCTTTAGATAACTAATTAACTACCACAAAAGGCTTTTGGCTTCTTTCAATTCATCAATACAAAGTAAATAAAGCCAAGTTAGCAAAACATGCATTAATCCACATTTATTTCTATGCCCAAGTAACTTGATGCCTTAGAGGCATAGCAAAGAGCAACTCCAAATCAGGGGGCCGAAAATACCCATTCTTTGGTGGCTCCTGCCTCTTGCCACCAGAACACATGTAGCGCTTCTTCCTCGGTGGCGGCGGAGGGGTGGATCTCACCGGAATTCGACACTCAATCCGCCGTGGTGTTACACAACCTTCCTCTTCAACCATGTCCATCAAATCATCATTATAATGACCTTCTTCCATCGACATTCTTCTTTCTATTTCTTGATTAGTAGAAAAGGCAATATAAGTTTCTTGACACGTAATTTTTTTTCAGAGAGGAAATGAAAGAGGGGTTGAAGGATAGAGTAATATTTATACGTGGTAGTGTGTGTTTGGAGTGAACTTATGAGATCTTTAAAAAGGCGGGAATATGCTTTACTAATTACTACCTCCATCCCTTTTTAATAGACCCATTTTGACTTTTTGGGTCAAATTTCGAAAGTTTTGACCGTAAATTTATATTAATCGATAAGCAATAATATAGTCATATGAGATGTTGTTAGATTCGTCTCAATATATATTTTTTAAATATCAAGTTCTTATATTTTTTATATATGTATATTTAAAAATATTTACTTTTTAATTCGTGTCTCGGAGACCGTGAAAAAGTAAATGGGTCTAACAATTAGGGATGGAGGGAGTATAAAAAAATGCTTGCTCAGTTCATCCGTTCGCATTTATTGGCAAAACTAATTTATTACTCCTTCCATCCTTAAATTATTGATACATTTTAATTTTTTGTGTTCAAATTTTAAAAAATTTGATTAACAATTCTTAACTAAACGATAAAAAATAATATCGCCATATATGATCTTGTTAGATTTGTCTCAATATATATTTTTGAAAGACAAACTTTTTATAATTTTTTTAGCATATAAAATATGAGATATTTACGTTTTAAATCGTATTTTGTTAACCATGCAAAATCAAAATGTGTCAATTATTTAAGGATTGAAGGAGTAATACTTTTGAAAGTAATAGTAGGTCTGTTATCGAACCGGTTCGCCTTAAAACCAGCTCGTTTCAAATTTCGAACCGGTAACAAATCGTTTCTACAAGTCGTAAATCGTTTAAATTCGCTGGCTAATCTCTCGTTAAAACCGTTTATAAAACTAATTTTGTTAAAATATAGTTTTAATTCAAACCGGTCACGTGTCATCCGTAATTCGTTTAAAATCGCTCGTTAATCGAATTCGCTCGCTAGTTAAAACCGTTTCTTGATTCGTTTTAATAAATAGATATACCAAACGTAGCCTAACTATCCGTTTTGCGAGTGGAAAATGGATTACGATCGAAACGATTAGCGATGGAGAGAACGATCCTTACTTCGAAACGATTAAAGAGCCAATTTTTTGCGATTTTAAACTGTTCGATTAATGAACCGATTTTATACCATTTTATTTAGAATTGATTACGAGTTAAACATTCAAACCGATTTATTAGCGAAACGATTATAAGCATGTTGAAGCTTACATAATAATCTAATACGGAGTATATGTAATCTTAAATAATTTGAAATGAAGGGAATAATAAGAGTAAAAATATGGACATAATAGTTGTGTTTAAAAGTGCGCAATGGTGAGAGTTGAGAGCAAACAGAGGATAAGGTAAAGTATGCATATTGGGGTATGAGTTGGGTTCCTCTGGAAGCTACTAGTGTTGTTTAGAGAAGCGTGTGGTGTGAACAGCTTCCAGCTAAGTTGTGTTTGGTGTACACGTGGCATGTTCTGGAAAGATTGAGATTAATGTAGTGGACACGTGTCATGTGCATGTTTATTGTCTTAAATAATCCAAATTTGGTAATGGCGGCAGAAAAAAGTATGTTTAGTGGATGCGCGGGAAAGTCGATGCACTTTATAGATTCGAATGTCAGCCACACAACCTTCAAACTTGGAGTTTCATTTCCCAAACCACCGCTGCTTTCCTTTAATCAAATCTAAATTTGATTTAGTTAGATTTCAATGTTTCGATAAATTATTTTACTAGATATATAATTAATTTTTCTTCTATTCATGTTACGGTTCTAAGTTATTACATTTTCCTTCTCTAATTTATCAAGTTTGGTTCTATATTTTAGCAATTTTAGGACACGAGATAATTTTAAGCATGAGTTGTTATTTATTATTATGAGTTTTGCTTTGTCTTTTCACATCCGCCAGAAGTTTGCGTCCTTCATTAAAAATGATATTCAATACTTGGAGGTCGCAGATTTTCGTCTTTGGTTATTATTTCTATATTATGTATGTTTTTGTAAAACTCCAGATTTTGGAGTTTTTTCAGCCGATAAGGCTTGATTGTAATGTGTGTAAACTTATATTTTATGTAATATATTGAATTATTAAAAAAAATATAATTAATTTTTCAAAACTTATATTCACTGGAGTTTATTTATTTTTTAATTTTGTATAAAAATTCTTAAGAAAATGATCGAGAAAGTATGTGTTAATAATAATACTTCCGTATTGAGAAAGTATGTGTTAATAATAATACTTCCGTATTGACATATTCAATACTTGTATATTTTAATCACTATTAAATGTTTTAAGATGTATATAACATATCGAAAATTGATGTGTTTCCTGGTCAATATATAAGATCTTGGGCTACTCCTTCTATTGTCAATTGATTTTGATGTGAAACTCCATAAATTTTTAACATGATATCATGAGTTAAACTCGAGTTGTTGAGGCATGTGTAACCCCGCCGATGTTATTCTGGCAAGTAATTGTGTTAAGATGCACATCCCACATAGGAAGTCGATGCCCTCCCGAGTCAATATAGAAGATCTTGTACTACTCCTTCTATTGTCAATTAATTTTAAAATGTAACCTCACCGACTCTTAACAAAATGAAACACTTAAAGTTAGTATTTCTAAAAATCAATTTACTTTATAAAAGTATTTATTCAAACTATAAATAATTTTTAAACAAATATTCATTATATAATAAAAATAACACTTGTCAAACTAATTTCATTAGAAAGTTTATAGCAAATGGCATCAAAGATCAATAATCTTTATTAATGTACCCCTAATCCAAAGGCGTAATTAGAGGGGAAACTGAGCCATGACACCCGGATCATTTTGAATATTAAGATAATATTGTGCAGAAATATTAAATAAGTCTATAGATTATTTGGCGGATAGAATCAACTTTCATATGTATATGTTCGAACCCTTTGGTTAACAGTTCATTTTATTTTTCTGTTCTTAACTCAGTTGCTACTATATAATTTGACTACTATTTTCTTATATATACTTTGGTCTCCCTTACATTTTCTTAAATTGACCATCCCCTTTAAATTTCATCATAGCTACGTTCCTGCCTTGATCGATCACTTTAACCGTTTTTAACCACTTATGTTCCATATAGTGTATACTCTTTTGTGGGAATCAAGAAAATGGATTCTTTTTTTATTTGACTTTTAAGTATTTTTCTCAGATCTGATTTCATTTTTTCATGTTATACCTATTATTATAATACAATTTTAATATTTTCTCTCCACAAACCATCATTTTCTTTGTTATTTTTACTATTATATGTGAAACTTGTATATAATCATCTCATCTATCATATGAAAGGAGGTTGGAAAAGTTGGGACATTGTTTTTGCTACTTAAACTGACTTATTCCTCGGCGAAAATATAATTAATTTGCCAGTACATAATGTGGTGAATGATTCATCATTGATCAATTTTTAAAGATAGTTTTTGGTGACAAGTTAAGTTCTCCACAAAGTAAACCCAAAAGTAGAATAATTTTTTTTTTTTGATACCAAACAATGACTTTTCATGAGATGGAGCTTTACTTCTGTTTTTTTTTTCATTCCAACGATATGATTGCATAAAAAAATGCCGCCGATACAAAAGATCGTTCAAAAAACAGTTTACGATCCAGAGGAATAGAAGTAACAGTTCATACGAGTACTAATTAAGGGCTGAAACTAGCCAAAAAGGAGGGGTTGAAGGCCATTCCGCCTCCATAGCCCCTCTATGGTCCCAATGAGCAACCAAATGTGCCGCATTGTTGACCTCTCGCTTAACATACTTAAACTTGACCTCCAAAAGGTTAGCCATGTAGAGGATGTCTCCAATGATTGGTTCAATCTCCATTTGCACCTTCTGTTCACCTCGCAATATAAGGATGAGTTGTCTTGAGTCACTCTCAATCTCGACTCGTCGACACCCCAACTTCCATGCATAATGTAGGCCTTCTCGAAGAGCATACGTCTCAGCTACAAGGGCATTGTTCACCCAATGTAACCGTCTGAATTGTGCACCAATGAACTGTTTCCTGTGATCTCGACATATAGCACCCAGCGTGGCTTCCTTCTCGGACGATTTCCAGCCCGCATCCGTGTTGATTTTCACCCACCCACGGTCCGGAGCTTGCCACCCTCCCTGAACTGCTGCTCTCGGACCTGGCTCAGTAGTTCCCGACCCCCGAGCTTCGCCTGGTGTAGTAGCTAGTTCATAGCTTTGCGCCAGTTGGAGCCCCTGCGAAATAATAGTACCCCACTCTACCTTCTCATCTTCGAACACCACTCTGTTTCTAGCCTTCCATATATGCCATAATATGCAAGCCACCCCAAGGACTCCAGCTTCATTACCACATTTCGTCAACTTGTCGCTTGTATTGTCCCACCATTCCTTGATTGATGACCAGTTTGCACCATCAGTTCTGAGCGTCCAGGGAGTAGCGAACCATAACCTGCTTACAATAGGACAATCCAAGAACAAATGGGTAAGCGATTCCGTACTTGTTGCACAGAAAGTGCAGGTTGTGTTCACCACAAGTCCTTTGCGACTTAAACAATCCTTCGTTGGTAGGATATTATGGAAACACCGCCAAAGGAAGTGTTTGACTCGCGGTGGAAGATGTAGTCGCCAGAATTGTTTCCATTCCCGTTGCATAGCCTCCCTCGTGCTACTTTCCCCCCTCGCCTTTTGCCGTAACTCTCCTGAGTGCTTCATTTCCCTTGCGCAAGTATAGCCCGAAGAAGTTATAATTTACCACAGCGAGTGTAGTTCCATATGTATTTATCCCGGACTACTCTGCGGCTCAAGGGTATGGCTAATATTCTGTCCACGTCCTCTCCTTCCGCAATCTCCATAACCGCCTCTTTAATCCATTCCCCATTGTTGATTAGTTGAGACACCCACCTCGGTCTTGTTCCCCTCTCCCCCCGAACGTAGAAGTCAGAGGTTCGAGGCACCCACGGTTCCGTCCAAATATCAATGTCACGCCCATCGCCCACTTGCCATCGGAGTCCCTTAAGTAAGATCTTGCGACCTTCTAAAAGACTCCTCCATGCAAATGAAGGATTAGCACCTAATTTAGCATGAATAAAGGACGATCGTCGAAAGTATCTTCCCTTCAGCACCTTATACAAGAGTGAAGCTTGTCTAGTGGCAATTCTCCATCCTTGTTTAGCTAGCATTGCTAAATTCACACATTCCAGATCTTTGAATCCCAATCCACCATCAAATTTATCACGGCAAAGTTTCTCCCACGATTGCCAATGAACCCCTCGATCCCCTTCAGCATTTCCCCAAAAGAACTTCGCCATCAAACTGTTTAAGCTATCAATAGTACCAACAGGTAATTTGAAACAGTTCATGACGAAAATTGGGATAGCCGATGTAACCGATTTGATCAGCGTCTCCTTTCCCGCTTGCGAGAATGTCTTACCTTGCCAACCCCGTAGCTTGTCCTCCACTTTTTGAACAAGGAAGTTGAATACATCCTTCTTAGATCGTCCAATGTGGGATGGAAGGCCCAAGTACTTCCCTTGTTCCTCCACTTCCCTCATTCCCAGAACCCCAGCCACTAAATCCCTGGTGGCACGTGTGGTGCCCTTGTCGAAGCTAACCGAGCATTTTGCAATGTTTATCCTTTGTCCAGAAGCTAGCTCATAGTCTGCAAGAATATGCATTACCTCTGCTGCTTCGTCGCCCGTTGCTTGACAAAAAATAAGTGTATCATCAGCAAAAAGCATGTGGCTAATACTAGGGCAGTCTCGGCTGATTTTGATACCCTTAAGTGCCTTTCTCTCCTCGGCGTCTCTAAGCATACATGTTAGTCCTTCTGCACACATAAGAAAAAGGTATGGCGACAAGGGGTCTCCTTGTCGAATTCCCCTTGACGGCCTGATATAGCCTCTAGGTGCACCGTTAACAAGGAAGCCGTATGTAACAGAGGATACAAAGCACATAATCCAGTCCACCCAGAGACGACAAAAGCCAAGTTTTAGCATTATCGCCTCCAGGAAGCTCCATTCCACCCGGTCGTAAGCCTTACTCATGTCAAGTTTAAGAGCCATACTAGAAGAATGATCCTTAGAACGGTGAGACATAAAGTGTAATAATTCATGCGCAACAAGGATATTATCAGAAATAATACGACCCGGTAAGAAAGCACTTTGCGTCTCCGAAATGATCTTAACAAGAATGGGCCGCAACCGATTTGTCATGACTCTGCCTATTATCTTTGCAACGATGTTACAGAGGCTAATTGGGCGGAAGTCAGTCATACTCATCGGTGACGGGACTTTCGGAATCAGGCAAACATGGGTGTGATTGATAGATTTAAGCAGTTTAGAGCTATAGAAAAAACTATCAACAGCATTCACAATATCAGAAGAGATAATATGCCAAAAAGACTGGAAAAAACATACCGTCATGCCATCCGGACCAGGCGATTTGTCAGCAGGCATCTCAAACACAGCTCGTCGGACCTCTTCACTAGTGATGGCCCGGGTTAGATGTTGATTCATTGTCTCAGTCACACGCCTGTCAACAGAGTGAGTAGCCTTGTCCGGAACACACGTCTCATTAGCACTAAAAATCTTCGAAAAGTACCGAAGTACCTCCCTTTCAACACTCTCTTCCCCCTCCTGCCAGACCCCGCAATCGTCATTCAACCCCAAAATCCTATGACGTCTACGTCTCATCAGAGTAGTAGCATGAAAAAACTTGGTGTTCCGATCCCCCTCCTTCAGGTTACGTATCTTTGCCCTATCCCTCCAATAAACCTCCTCCTCCTTCCACGCCTCGTCCAACTCCTTTTCCCAAGCACTGACCTCCTCCCCACTGTTCCCCCCTTGTTCGAAGGCCTCCTTAAGTTTTGATTGGATGTCGTCAATTCGAACCTTAGAATTGAAGTTGTTGTGTTTACACCACTCAATCAAGGCCATGCGAACATTTTTAATCTTTTCCCCCACTTGAAACCATCTCGAGCCCCTAACGTGTTTAGCCCAAGCACCTCGAATAACCTCCTCGCACCCCTCCTTATGTACCCATCGTCTGTCAAATACAAAGCGACGCTTAGGCTTCGAGACGTGTACCTCAGTGTCAAGTAAGATCGGGCAGTGGTCCGCTCCAATCAGCCCGAGGTGGAAGCAAGCAGCCTGGCCGAATCTAGTGCTCCACCCAGCTGAGCACAACACCCTGTCCAACCGAGATTTGATTGACGCCCCGCCAGTTCGCTTATTCCACCAAGTAAAAGGATGTCCTACATACCCAAGGTCTAGCATCTGTCCTTGCGAAACGAAGTCTCTAAACATAGCCATGCTAGCCTCAGTTCTGCCGTTTCCCCCCATTTTTTCCTCCTTATGCAATATGTCGTTGAAATCCCCCATGATCACCCCTCCTTGGTGGTCAGAACAACAGGTTGCTAGTAAGTGGTCGAGCTGATTTTTTCTTCTGGCCTCCTCGCAACTAATATAAACAAAGCAATGCTTCCAAACCCGATTCTGCTCATCACTAATATTTGCTTCAACAAACCATTCCGCACTATGATTCACAGTAAGGGCCCCCTGAGTCCGCCACATAACCGAAATGCCCCCCGCTATACCAGTCGGAGCAACAAGAAAAACAAAAGGAAAACCTAACCTACGACTAATATTTTTCATTTTTTTATTTTTATTTTTTGTTTCTAATAACACAAGTACATCAGGTGCATGCCTACGACATACATCCTGCAAAGCGTGAATTGTCAAGGATCTACCAGCGCCTTGACAATTCCAAACAATGATCTTCATCTAATACTTTGGGGCCGGTTTAGGTCGGCTACCACCACCTTAGAGATGTTCTCGCTACCATTTTCTCCCCTCAGTACTAGCACTTCCTGGGAATCTTGAGGGCCTGGTTTGTTGCTATGCTCATGTGCTGCCCCCTTTCCCATATCCTTGAACAGTCGTCTCCCACTCACCCCCACTCCTCGGGGTTCAAGGTTTGCTTCCAGCAACTGTCGTTTACCCCTAGTTTTTCCTTCCTTTTGAACTGTTGAGTTGGCCTTGTAGGACTCTGATCGTTTCCCTCGGCGCTGAGATCCCAGCATATTAGTTCTGTCCTCAAGGATGCGAACCTCCTGTAGCTCCTCCAAATCAGCGACGTCCACTTTCTCATATGGTAGCTCCTCCCTTTGATATGCAACAACAGCGGAATGGGTAGTATATGAGGCCTCTGTCAGAAGCCCAACAGCCACGGTAGGAGGGACAGGCTCTCCCAATCCACGACTTGACTCTGCTGACCCTCCGAGCTGCGCCTCATGTGGATCCCCCCTGGACGAGCAACCCCCATAAAAGTCTAATACACAGTCCACCTCTCTTCCCCGACGCAGATTGTCGCTGCCCCCCACGGCCACCTTGTCGTCATCTGCTGGTCCACTCCCACCCGCAGCTGCAGCCCTGTTGTCACACCCACTAGTTGCTACGATATCCCCCAATTGCTCTGTCTCCTTCCACCTAGTACGACCCCAACCTAGTCGATTACCTCTGTTGTGGTTTTCTTCTTCACACTCTCGGTCATGCTGCTCATTCGCATGGGTCTCCCGAGGCTGGAAGTTTCTAGTTGATCGTGTTTCCTCCTGCGTTGATCTACGTCTTGAGTGTACCCGACGTTCCCCATGCACCAAGACCCAGCTATCATACTTATTGGCTTTGTTCACATTGTTGGCCATGTCCGTGAACTTCTCTTCACATGAGTAATGTTCGTGCCCCATCAATCCGCAGTAGAGGCACACATCACAAATCTTCTCATAACGATAAACCACCTGGACCATGCTCCTTCCCAATGGCACCATTCCTCCTCTTTTGAGAGGTTTTGTGACATCAAGTAACACCCTGACGCGGAGGAATCGCCCTCGCTCCTGGTCAATACTTCTCCTATCGACCTCCTGGATTCGTCCGATATGTGCACCCACAGCCTTACCTACATCAACATCCATGTAGCCGAATGGAAGGTTCCAGATCTGTACCCAGCAAGGTAAGTGTGTGAATGTAATATCTCTCCCTTGTAGTCCAGGTTCCCACCTCATAATCATCAGTGAATGACCCTCAAACAACCACGGTTCACCCTGAAGGACCCTCACCATCTGTATGTCGTTGTTAAATATGACATGGAACAGGTTCATCCCCATGTCAAGAACTTGAATCCCTTCTGTACCGCCCCATAAAGCCCGCAGGGTTGACTTTAGTGATTGCACATGAATTCTGCGTTTAGTTAAGACACTCACAATCAGACTATATTGATAACGCTCCTCAATACGGTCAGATGTCAAGGCGGGTACTATAACTTCATCCAATTCCTCTCCTTCCAGCGACAACGAACCCAGAACTCGTGCGAGATCGGCTTCCATATCACTGCTCCCCACCCTTTCTGACAGTCGTACCACGGAGACAATGAATCAAGATCTAACCCGGGGTGAATTAGACACTCCAAGCCCGTTCAAACGATGCCTGAAGACAAAGAACCCTCGCCAGGTAGCACTGCGGTAGACACAGAGAAAACCTGCACAGGAAGAAACAAAAAGGCAGGTTGAAGGAATAAACCCTAGCTCCCTCCCCAAATCCCGACAAAAAGAAAAGGAAAAGAATTTGAATGCTGTTGACAAAAAAGAAAAAAACGTGGAAGGGAATAATCGAAAGCAGACGCCAATCCCAATGTTTTGGTCGTTGGTAGACGACAATCACTCGGGAATTGGTGAGGAAAACGTGGAAGGAAGGGAGGCGATGTTTGAAATCGCTAGAGAAAACCCTAAGGGGCCCCGAACTTCAAATAACCTCAAGTACCTAGAGGTAGCCGAATCAAGTATTTTGTCATAGCTTTACTTCTGTTTGCTTGTAAATAACTAACTGAAAATAATGAGAAGTTGCCATGTGGTATTTTGGTTCATTATGTCTAGTATAGATATTAATTTTGAAATGAATTATATTTTTAAGATCTTATCCTCATTTTCCATTTTGTAATTTTGGAATCGAATCTTCTCTTTTTCACACCATATTTATCACTAAAACTAGCTAAAACAAATATCAAATTCACAAATTAATCACTTTTAGTTATTTTTATTTATCACTACAAATTAAAACAAATATCAAATTGACAAATTAATCACTTTTAGTTATTTTTATTTATCACTAAAAATTAAAACAAATATCAAATTCACAAATTAATTTACTTTTTACATTATTCAACTTTGTGGTCCGTTTGGATTGGGGAAAATTCTTCTCGGGGAAGAGAATCAGGGGGAATCAGGGAGAATATATTTTATTGTTGTTTGGGTACCATGATTTTGAACTAGGGGAATTAGGGAGAATATATTTTAATGTTTAATATTGTATTCTCTTTAATTCCCCTTGAATTTGAAGGGTAGAGATTTGGAGGGGAGTGAGGGATAATGGGGGTGAATCAAGGGGAATAGTATCTCCTAAGTAGAAAATTATTAGGTTTCCAAACACAAAAAATAAAACTAAATTCTTTCACCTTGATTCACCCCAATCCAGACCATTAATCATGATTGCCTCCATCAGTATGAACCTCACAAGTAATAGTATCAAGTAAATGGCCATTCCGAGGCGGCGCCACCAGAACAACTACCGCCTCCGCCTTCTCATCCCTGCCATACCCTCCATCTCCGCTTCTCTTCTCCTCCTCTTCCTCATATTTTCCTTTTTTACCCCTGACGACAATAATGATCCACTCCATCGAACCCACCACTATTCTTTGGTACTGTACCTACTCGGCTACTCATATATCAAAATTTTGTCCAGTTTTGCTCAATATTAAATTTAAAAAGAAAGATTATCTAGTTTGGCTGAAAAATGATCAAAATATCGTATTTTAAAATGAAGATTGTCTAATTATACTCAATAACTAGCAATGGATGGTATTATTATCTAAAAAATTCAGTGAAAAATGTATAAATGTAAAAGATTATCAAAAGATGGTATGTTTAATGATATGTTGGTTTTATAATTCAAATATATATGTTTCCGTTAAGGCAAAAGTTGGTTTTATAAGATTGTTCAGTCTTGCTGAAGGTCCAGTTGGTGAAAAATGTATAAATGTAGTATTTTTAAGTGAGTTTCGTTATTCACATAAGAACTATATTTCTCAATTAAGGCTGAAGATTGTTAATTTTTGTAATTGAAAATCTTGCGATGGAGGGAGTATTAGTTTAACTGTGTGTTCATCAACATCAACATCAACATCCCAAGAGGCCCCCTTAAGTGGGACGAGGGGGATTGAATAGACCCAAGAGTGGAGTGTAAACAACTCGTTACTACTTAAAACGAGATAAGAAGCGTAGGCAGTCATGAGTAGTTATTCCACTAAATCGAAGAGCCGTGAAATATAAAATCGTTGACTCTAGAGTAGTGCCGGTAGTGTCATGACTCATGAGACATTTTGATTTATTCCATTGGATTGATCGGATTCTGATATATAAATATCTTAGATGTCATTTGTTTCCTGGCTACTGTGTTTTCATAGATATTGAGAATTTATGCATATATATTATGGGGTGATACGTTTGTTTGTTTGTCTAATGTGTATTGAGTTAATGGTTTTGTTGGGTTTACATGAAGAATGTAAGGAAGGTTGATGCCAAAGGAGTGGTGGAGTTTTTTCGAATTCCTGTATGGGTTCTTTGTTTAAAAAAATCGTGTTTTCAATCTGTTTTAATTGTTTTGTGAATCAAAATTGTTTGAAGTTTGGATTGGATCTGATTTTGTAAGAGGAATGTGTTGGTATGTGAGATCTAGAACAATGGAGGAGTATATGATCGAGAGCTTTGGAAATCTAGAAATGCGAATTTTTATTATTGATGTAGTGAGCTCAGGGTTAGTTTTCCAATTGGGTAACACAAATTGTTAATTCTACTTTATATTGCTGAAATGGTGGTTCTATGGTTGATAAAATAATCTTTATTTGTTTAATCTGATATGAAATACAGGTGTTAATGATGTTACGCGACCCAACAATTATTTATTGATTGTCACAACTGGAGGTTTGAACCAACAAAGAACTGGGGTAATTTCTTTATTTTCTCGCGGAGTTACTTTTGTTGCGAATGAGATTTATGATAGTCCTGCTGAAAATTTATTGATATGGACATATGTTTCTTGGTATCATGTGGTGTTGTTGTGCTAAGTTCCCGCAAACATGGTCTATATGTTGTTCTAATATTGGAAGTAAAAGAAATATTTTGAGCCCTTAATCCCTTCTGGTTGGATACTTGTTTGTTGCATATGGCATGTTTGCAGCAGAATTAGTACGCACCATTCTGCAGCTTTTTTCGGTTTCCTAGTCTGCTAAGAAAGAAGAAAATATATTCATGAGGACTATTTAACATTCAAAAGTTAAAATATATTATGATATGCTTATGATGCAAGTCATGGAACACAACATAGAAGTTCTATGCTTTTCTTGTTCGGTCTGTGCGTATATTGACTATCAAAATATACACATGTCTCCCATAATTGGAATCATGTTTTTCCTGTTATCTTATCTGTCACACTTTGGAAATAGACACCATTGTGATGTTGCTGTGCCTAGCTTTTTGCTTTACTTATATACCCTTTGCTGAATGCTATGAACATCTCTGCTTTCGCAGATAACTGATGCTGTCGTTGCAGCTCGCCATTCCGAATGCAACACTTGTCGTCCCAAAGCTTGACTCGAAGTCTTACTGGAAAGATTCTAGGTCAGTGATAGCAATGGAGTATATTATGCTTATTTATCTTGAATTTTATGGTTTGAAATCTCACACATACTTGCATCAGAATGCCTGCTAAAATTCATTTTCTTTTCAGTAACTTTTGGGAGATATTCAATCTTGACTGGTTTATATCTCAATAGGCCAAAGATGTCAGAATTATAGAACTGCCATTAAAGAGTCACCAAACATGGAGTCCATACCGCATGCGTCTTCCAAGGAAATGTGGTGAAAAATGCTATGTTACTCATGTATTACCAAATCTGTTGAAAATGCATGTGAGTTATATTTGCTTAATCTTCTCTGCACACGTCTGGGTTACTTGTATATTTTTTTACTCCATCTTTGTTTAACTAGGATTTCTTTTTTCCAAATAAATGGTTAACCCACTTTCAAGAAATGAATCTCCAAACAACATTGTGCTTTTATTTAGACAGATACACACCGTTCGATACTACACAAAAAATTATTGCATGTCAACTATTTGAATATTAAAATAATATGTTCTAGAATAAGATTCATAAGTCAGACCTCCGTTAGCTTTGATATGGAGGTATTAACAAGTTAATGAAGAACAAAGAAAGCATCATTATGCTAACTAACTCCCTCGGCTAGCTTATAACGTCATAATTCTCAATCTACCACCCCCCTTAGAAGTGTAGAATAACATTTATAATTTCGACTCGGCCTTCAAGAAAAGTTAATCTAAATCTAGCAAATAATTGTCGTTGGGAAGGAGAAATCTAGATGTCATATACCAAGAAAATTAACACCGCATAAATACCCATAGATTCTTAGACAAACTGCAAAATAAATGAATTTAGTGCTATTGTGAGCAATAAAGTCAAAGTTTCAGGCAACAATGACATATCGAAACTCTTAAAATTGCAATCTCAAACATTTTGAATGTGGCTGCTTGATACTCTTACAAGCATTACAAGCATCCCCTGGGTAGATAACTGAATACAACTTTAAACTGTTGTCCTGGAAAAGGTTATATGCAATATTGTCACAAATTTAACTTCTTGTTCTTGCTATTCTCAGTGGCTGAGCAAATTATATTATTATTTAGTGATTTGCCAATACAATATATGTGATACTCCGTATTAACTTATTTTTACTTGCGTAAAATAGTGTCTCTTCAGGATGCTGAAATTCTTTGAAATAGAAATCTCAAGTCTTTAAGTTTAGACAAATATGTTACAGTTCTACTGCCTTGGGTCTGAATCTGTTCTATTCTATTGTCATGAGGCCTTCTTCTTAGGTGGTTATAGCTTCGATATTATTCCTTGGCGTCTCTGTGTAATCATAGTTTTCTTAAGGTAGGCTGTTGAGCTCAGCAAGTTTGACTACAGACTTGCAAATACATTGGGAACGATTTGCAAAAGCTTCGATGCCGAACAAATTACCATGCTTTGAAGTTTGCTGATCCAATACTTGAAATGGGTCAGGAACTGATGCGAAGAATGAGGAGGAGGAGCAGACAGTACATTGCCCTACACCTGAGGTAGGTGTTATGCTAGTTTACTTTTGTATCAGGTCTGTGTCAATATTTATTACTAATGTAAGTTGTCTCATCAAACTATTACCCATGCTAATGTATAATGTTTTGGCTACTTTAACGATTTCTTTTGTGTAGAACTTTTTACTCTTTATACAGTTATGATTAATACACTTCATATTCTACAATTATAATTTGCATAATAGTTGTAATTAAACGAAACTTGATGACGAAAGTGTAGATTATTGACAAGGTCGAGATTAACTTTATGCTAATGGTACGTACTGACTGTGGTTAATTTGCTACTGATAAGATGCTGATATGGCTTTTCAGGTTTGAACCTGACATGCTCGCATTCTGAGGATGCTACTATATATGGTGGAGGGGAAAAGGAGAGGATAGAACTGGGGGAAATCCGGAAAATGTGGAAAACCTTACATGTATGTATATAAATTCTGCCTTGGACTATAAGATTAAGATCCACAAGTGGTTTGCCCTTTCTATCTCTCTGCACATAACATAAGATTTAGTTCCTCTAAATTTTCCAAATTTTTTGGAAGAGATCTTGTAGATACTCAGTTTGAGAACATGGACTTCATTAGTAATATCTTATTTTAGAACTCCTTAGGATAGAGCTCCAGGAAATGTTGGCAAATGACTTAACAGACATGAACCATAGATCAAACTCTGTAACAACTGGAAGATGACAACTTAGATTTAATATTTTATAGTCATAATACATAATTGCGGATATATGTTAATCTGCAGAATAACAACCCAGACAGGGGAAGAAGACAAGGAAAATGTCCATTGACCCCAGAAGAAGTAGGCCTGATGCTGAGAGTGTTGGCTTATGGGCGAGATGTTCATATTTATGTGGCGTCGGGTGAAATCTATGGAGGTGAGTATACATTGGCCTCATTGAAGGCCCTGTTCCCGAACTTGCTCTCCAAATAAATCATTGCCAGCAAAGAAGAGTTAGCACCATTTTCTGCTTTCTCTTCCCGAATGGCTGCTTTAGACTTCATAGTTTGTGATGAGAGTGATGTGTTCGTAACCAACAACAATGGCAACATGGTGAAAATTTTAGCTGGGCGAAGGTATGTTTTATTCTTGTATTTATTATGCACTACTTAATAAGCAGATTGTCGTTAGATGATAATCAAAATGTTAAGGAGGTGGTACTATGTAGTATCATTGTATGTTGCGGAGAGGTATAGCGCTGGTGACACTGAATTTTCTTGTTGCCAGGAGGTACTTTGGTCACAAACCTACTATTCGTCCAAATGCTAAAAAGCTGTACAAACTATTCTCGAGTCGGAATAACATGACTTGGGAGGAATTTGCTTCTAGAATGCGTAAGCGACAAAAGGGTTTTATGGGAGAACAAAAGAGGTGAGGCTGGCCAGGGGAGCGTTTCATGAGAATCCATATACCTGCATATGTGAAAACTCAGAGGCCCTTGCAAAATCGCAACCTGGTATGCAGATCTCTGGTAAGTAAAATAATGCAAAAATGGAAGATATGGATCCATCAGTTGATGTTCATGGCGTCGATGATGAACTTGAATGGTCTGGGCCCGACTTTGAAGAGGATTCAGTTAGTTTCAAGGGAATCTTTCACTGAATGAGACAACTTTAGCTTGCGATTCATCCTTTACTGACGAGCCTAAGTTGGAGGATATGTTGTCGGACTAGTACATTAACATTCTCAGCTAAATGTGAACTAATCCTGATTGTCCGCATCAACCCCGAATGGCGAGAATATTCTTATTAATGGTTTCCCCGCTATCTAAATTTTATGAAAAATATGCTGCAGAACATGTACAGTATTTGTATGAGGTACTTTGATATCAGGCATTAGGCTCCCCCACACTCCGGGCATTTCGTGAGGGGTCTAACTCCTGCTTCAAAACTTGTTTCACTGGAGAAGTTGTCTGTGTTAACTCCTACTCTCCTAGTATGAAACATCGGATCCAAAATAGGCTTCTGAAGTCTAGACAGATCGATGAGCAACATTGCCGTATTTGATCTTTTTCTTGGAGGATAACACTGGGCAATGTTCTTGGACAGTAAAGCTTGGAACTGACCAAGGTCATATATGTTCTGTTGCATCAGCAAATATCTTACATGTTGATTGTATTGTATCTTCTTCAGGGACCAGCTTTGGGAGAAATAAGTAGAGATTTTACCAATTGGCATTAGATTGTAAACCTTAATATAGTTAGTTGGTAGCATATCCATCGTCGGCCGACCGATAGTATCTGAAATTACATTTTACATTTTCATCCTCCTTTCGTCGTTGTACATATAGAGTAATTGTTATGCTCACTATAGAGCTTATGTACCATTCGATTTGCCCTAGTGGCTGACCTCCCCAATTGCATGTTCGCATATTTATTACTCCCTCCGTTCCTTAAAGATTGTCACATTTTGACTTTTGTTGGTCAAACATAACAAAATTTGATTATGAATTCTCATTAAACGATAAGAATAATATAATCTTGTTGATCCTTGTTAGATTCGTCTTAATATATATTTTTAAAATATTAATTTTTTATAATTTTTTTTGTATTGTGTTTTGTTGATTATCAAAAGTTAAAATATGACAATCTTTTAGGGACGGAGGGTGTACTGTATCTTATAAACATTCTTCTCAGTGGATGTCCACTTCATCTTAATGGTCCCCTTCCTTGCTTATTCGAACCGATTAAATAAAGTAGAAAACGTCAAAGTAAAGAAATAAACTTAAACAACTTAATAGGATTAATAAACAAATGTGAGATATTAGCTACGCAAAGTTCCTTTGGACTACTGTCGTTAACTGTTTGTAAAATATTTTAATTCCAGAAATAGACAACATTATATTGTACAAAAAAGAGATTACGACGGATACTCAGATAGATCTTCTAAGTTGACTTAATTATTACTCATTAAACATGTTATTAAATTCCATCAGATCTTCCTATTGATTAATTCCCTCAAGAGTCTGCATGCCTAAGGTATGTTTTAAAATTTTAAACTATTGTTGTTACTTAGATTTTGGGTTCAAAACTCAGTTCATCGCTAATTTAAAATAAAAAAAACTAGGGGTGTGCACTAAAACCGGAACTGGACCGAACTGAACCGGGACCGAACCGAAAAAGAACCGAAAAAGTGAAACCGACTAGAACCGAACCGAAATCGGTTCAAAAAAAAAATAACCGACCTTGAATCGGTTCGGTTCGGTTTGACCAGGAAAACCGGTCGGTTCAGAACCGAACCGAACCGATGGTTCACATTAAAAAAAATTACTTTTTTATAGTTGTCGACTTTCGTACAGGTTCTAGTACTACTTTTCAATTTCAAGTTTGGGCATGACATACAACTTGGGCTACTGAACTTATTTATTTTTTATAAGGTTTTTAAACAATTTATTATTGGATATCTATATTTAAAAAATTTCATGCCCGAAATTGGGCTCAAATTTAAGTCCAAAACAAAAGGCCCAGAACCGGCCCAGAACCGAAACCGAACCGGAACTGACGCGGAACCGAACCGATCGGAACCGAACCAAAGTCGGTTCTAATGGCCACGGAACCGAGAAAATCGGTTCGGTTCTTTTTTTTTGCTAAAACCGAACCGAACCGAACCGTGCACACCCCTGAAAAAAACTATTGCTGTCACTTTAGGCATGAAATTTATAGATCTTCAAAACTTAGCTTAAATATTTAGGTTTATGTTTAAGCAATCATAAAATTGAAATATTTAAACATTATGGACTTATGGAGCATTATTTGGTAGTAGTGATGGATACTTCATACTTATCTAAAAGTTGGCTATTTTAGTTATGGTGCATTATTTGGTAAGACTCACTATAAGAGTAGTCATTGTGGGCTTGTGGCGGCTATCTTTTTTCTTTTTCGATTAAAATCATTTTACTGAAATGTGAAGAAATAGTCCATATTCAAACTTCTTCGAGAAAATGAGCAAATATTATTATAATTATTCAAAGGTTGAATTTAATGATTTATCGAACGCTTATATATGACTTGCAGTCTTGCATTGACACCCCGAAAGTGATCAAATCAATGTTGGAACTTGGGATTAACAAAGGTATTATTGTTCAAAATTCATTTTGGAATTTTTTGTATATCTTTTCGTTATAATGATCATTAAGTTTGACATTTATTGAGATTAACAAAGGTATTGTTGTCCAAAACTCATTTGTGTATTCTTTTTTTTATTTTTTTACTTTTAAGAATTTTTGGGACAAATATTTTTATTTGGACGTTATTTGATAAGTCAAACTTTTAACGTCTAGAATAATGGAAGTACATAGTAGATACTTTTTTTAAACATGGGTGATCGAAAAGGTCATTTTGAAACAAGTGTGATCGAAAACGTGCGTGATAAAACATGTATGATTGAACATGTCATTAACTTTCTTTCATATATGTGAATATTAACTCCATCGTCCCTAAATGATAGGCATATTTTAACTTTCGTATTCAACAAAACACAATTTAAAATGTAAATATCTCTTATTTTACATGTGAAAAAATTATAAAAAGTTGTTATTTCAAAAATATATTTTGAGACGCATCTAATAGAATCTCATATGACTATTTATTTCTTATCGTTTAATGAGAATTCATGGTCAAAATTTTTAAAGTTTGACCAACGAAAACTAAAATATGTCAATCATTTAGAGACAGAGACAGTAACATTTACCATACCATTACTCATGTTTTATTTTGATCTTTTCGATCACTCATATTTCAATATCATGTTTAGTTGATTTTAGAATTAGCTTTACAGTTAAGTTGGTAATATTAGTGGCATGTGTCGTCACATGCATAATTATCAGGAGTAAATTGGTCATGCAATATGAAATTAATCATATTGAGGGACTATAATAGTAAGGGTTATGTTGTTCGATTTTATATTGCGGGACTATTTTACCCTTTTAATGATTCAAGCACATTCCACTAATAATACCAACTTAACGTAAAAACCTAACTCCAATATCAACTGGGACGTGATATTGAAACACGAGTGATAAAACTCAAAGAAAACATGATTGATCAAATTATGAATGTTGAGAAACATGTATGATCAATTACGTCATTATCTTTATTATATATGAATATATTAGATGTGTGTATGTGCACAGTCTAACCTATTCAAGTTCATTTGTTATGTTTAAAATATATGTTTCTAAATTAATTTTTACAAGAATATATGATGGTAAAATATTTTTGTGAATTTAAAAAATGCATGTAAATAATAAAAATCACTGAATAAATATACAATTATTCATAACTATTTTAATCATCTTAATTAAACTTAAATAATGTAATGTAAACAATAATAAAAGACCTTTAAATTCACGAGTTTAAAAAATAAAACTATATGTTATTCAATTTAAACTAATGTCGATTGTTTATTAGTTAGAAAATATTGTAGGCTTCATCATAGAGTTTCAGAAAACCTCTAATTTCCCCCCCCCCCCCCCCCATATTAAATAGGCCTCTGAGTTTTACACCCCAAAGATGAATTAATACATACATTTTTTGTAACTTTATCTTTGAGGAAAATTCTTAAATTTCGGACCTTGTTTTTTCGAAAGGATTGCGGAATTTGAGTTAGAGTATGAAAATGGATATCTTTAATTTATTCTATACAAGTCTATAAATTATGAGAAAGTAAAGTATAGTTATAATATTTGGAGCGTAAAAATCAAAGACAATTAAATATAGTGTAAGTATCATATAATATTCTCATATAAGGGCATATTAATGTGGTATGATCTTTTCGGTTTTAACATTATTAGCAAATAATTCTGTAAAATATTTATGTTTTAAAATAGACCAAATATAATGTTTGTATTCAATTTAAAACTAGATTAAATTTGTGAGTCGAACTCTATGAAGGTAGCCTTTCGAGCAGGGTCAATATTTAGCTGAAATTGTTATGTTTTAAAGTTGGCATTAACTGCATGACTTTTCCGAGGCTATATTAATGGTTGTAGAAAGGAATATTAAAGTTGAACCACTCGATCGTCCGATTTATCTTCAAATAATATTATCTCTTTCTTTTCCTCAAAGCCTGCATTCACCCACGCGTTATATCTTTACACATACACTAAATCTGCATCAAATTATCAAATCATTCAACCAACTTAAATTCATTTTACATAATCATTCTTTCCATATTTTGCTAATATAAACACACCTTCCCCACACCACCCTACTTTAAAATCATGTACTAACAATTCTCATGATTAATTTTAATGTTAACCAATAATAATGCAAATGTAAGTTTTCAAGTACTAAAAAAAGGATCAACCCGTCATCTCAACGACTTACACAAACTCTTGTCCTGAAATATATGAAGAGTCGAATTTAGGCTACGTAAAAAAGTAAAATTGTTAATTATTAATACTATTTTAGTTCTTCACCAGTTAAATTGTGATCTGGACAGCTTTTCAATTAGTCAACATGGATTAATGCCAATGTTACTAATCCAACAATTTTATGTTTCTAACGTTAGGTACTGTTATAGGGTAATAATACAACATCCACATTTTAATGTTAGTGATCCAACAATTTTAACCTTATTTCACTATTAGCCTCCAACCATTTAACATTAATACCCTTTCCGTTTTTTTTCACTTGTCTCGTTCTAGCAAAAAAAAGTTTGTTTTTTACTTGTCGTTTTACATTTTCAAGATACCTTTTGATTTACTTTTCCTATTTTGACCTCTTATATTTTTGTTTTGGAACTTGAGATATTATTGTTTATTCCTACAATAAATGAGGTTATACAAGTACAAATAATATAAAATCTTAAATTCTTGTGCCAAAGTCTAAAACGACAAGTAAAAAAAATGGAGGGAGCAACAATCAATGATTATTAATGATGCATATTGATAACTTATGCTTATACAACCTCCATTTTTTTAATCAATCGACATCTTACAAGTAATAAAATACTATACTATTGGAGAGAAGAATTTACATTAAAATAGGACAGATACATCCGTAAATATTTAAACCCTCGTCAGGTATCGAATCCACAGCCTCCATTGAAGATACATGAATCGATAACCACCATGGCAAATTAGTTAATTTACAACCTCCATTAATTTGAAACTTTTGTCACATTACCTATAAACCACCCCCACCCCCACCCCCACCCCCACTACAACCCAATAAAATGACTCCTTCAACGATTGAACCAATCCCAAAATGCATGACAAAAAGATCTTTCAAATTCAAATCAATAAAAACCAAAACTTTGACAACATATCTAAAATCTCTTCACAAAAAGAAAATTGGAGTATAACATTCCTCACGCCCCCACCCCCACACCCCCACACCCCCAAACCTCCATTTATTATTATTCTCTTCTTCCCTCCATAGTTTTATATTGTGGAGTATGAGAAAAGCACATAACCCAAGAGAATAATGAAAAACCTAAACCCTCCAAATATTTTGTCCCAAATTCCTAAAACTCTAAAAGATCTCGATAGGAAGCTCTTACTATGGATTCTTCTCCTCCCCCTCTCTCTCCTCCTCTTTCTCTCTCTAACCTCATCACCATTTTCCTCCCATTTCAAATTCCTCCTCCTCCGCAACACCTTTCTAGGCTCGCCGCCCCATACCACCACCTTGTTGGTTAAGGAGGATTTGGAGAGGTCGAGGATTGGTGTTTGTTTAGTGGGTGGGGCCCGCAGATTCGAGCTATCTGGGCCGTCCATTATTCGGATGATTTTGAAGGCTTATCCGAATGCTGATTTGTTTTTGCATAGTCCTTTCGACTCCAAATCGTATAAATTGTCGTTATTGAAAGATGCCCCCAAGATTGCTTCTGTTAAGATTTTCGAGCCGAAACCGATTCCCGAGACCGAGTCTCAACTTCGAGTTCTCACCGCTCAGAATTCGCCTAATGGGATTCAGGTACGTGTGAGTGTTAGTAAAATACGGGACGAGAAATATTCATATTGATTCGTAGATAAACTCCTATTTGATCATTAATTCGTGTGAAATTTCTAATTGTTGTAATGAGTTTATTTGTTTTTGTTCGATTGATAATTTGAATTGATTAGGGAAGAAAATTCATTTATATTATTAATTAGCAAATTTAAAATTTATTTTAATACTATCATTAAGATTTTGGAAGGTTTTTTTGTTATGTCTTGATTAAGAATTTATTATTAAAGATCATTTTAGACATCTGTTTTTAGTTTAGATCCAGTTACATTAATTACAGTTCTTTTAAATTCTGTAGTATTAAACATCGAGTCTTTAATTGTCACAATTGAAATATAAGGTGACTTTTCCTAATATACTACTTCAATTTTTATTGATTTTGTAAGTAACTGAAGAGAATTAAATGCCATTCATAGAATGCCTGATTCACTTTCTTACCTAATTGAACACTAAAGTGTTGCTGTAAAAGAAGAAAGGTTTATTTGTTAGAGTAAACTCTAAAGTAGAAAACTATATGTGAGTTAATTTTGCTAGTGATCAGAATGTTCAAAACTCACCTCATCGCTAATTTACAGGAAAAAGAAAGTAGAAAAATATATCAATATCATATCGGTTTAACACTTGTTCCTGTGTGACGGATTGGTATATAGGTCGAGACGTTATTTCACACCGTGCAATATTAAGTAAGTATACAATATTAATACTAAAGTTAGAAACACATAAAGATGACATAATATTATTACTAAATTTAAAAATGCACAATAGAAGTAGATACTGTATTTAAATCACTTACGTCAATGTTGAAGGCGATGCCCTTAAACCGTGTTTATATACGATTATTTAGGTCAGATTATAAAGATGAGGTTCATATTAGTTTCTACTGTTAGCTTCGATCGTTGATTTCGAGAATTCTGTGGTGGGCGTTGTATTTTGTTTTGTTTAAAATGGAAAAGTATAAGTTTGGTACATTTTGGGTAACGTTTCTCGAAAGGGTATTTGAGTATGTTACTGTTGCTTTCATAGTCTCAATGTCATTCAATGGTTTGGAAATTTGATTCCCAATTAATTAGTTGAAATACAAATTGGAAGTTTTAATATTATGGATCAAAGTGATCTAGATCAATTATTAGTTTAAAGTAGGTTAATTAGGTAACACATACATTTCATGCTAAAACTCATATTTAATCATATCATTTACATTTGTACGTCAAACTTAATGTAATGCAATATTACTGCATGTTAGGTATCAAGTGGCTCATTTATCACTTGATTAGCCCAACTACACATTGCCTACTTTACAATATGTTTGATCTCCCATTTTTTTTAAACGAAGTATTTATCGAATTATTTTCAGGGTTTATTACAATACTTTCACCTGGTAGAAGGATGCTTGACAATGATTCAGGATTACCAAACCCGAAACAACTTCACCTATGAGTGGATTCTTCGAACCCGAGTCGACGGCTACTGGTCTAACCCACTCCGCCCTGAAAACTTTATCCGGGGCCGGTATGTGGTCCCACCCGGTTCATCATATGGGGGTTTGAATGACCGTTTCGGATTAGGAGACCTCGACACCTCAATTGTAGCTCTTTCAAGACTTTCACTAATTCCACAACTTGATCAGTCTGGATTTCGGAATCTGAACTCAGAATCCTCATTTAAGGCTCAACTCACGATCCACAATGTCTCCTACACCACCAAACGCCTCCCTTTTTGTATCGTGACCGACCGTAAATATGACTTTCCACCGAATCGATATGGAGTCCCAGTTACAGCCATGTCCAGCCCAGGCCCCCTTAGTGGAGCTAAGTGCAGGGCGTGTACCCCTGTTTGTACTGGGCCTTGTGTTGGCCCAGTAATGAATAATCTGTTGAAAGGTTGGAGCTGGACCGCATGGGCTAATGGGTCGGTCCAACTTTGCGATGCCCATTCCGAATGGGAAGAAGGTTGGGAAACTGTGTTTGATAAATTTGCTGGGCCAGACCTCGCTAAGGCTAGGGAAAAGATTAAGGCTTTGAATATGGGCCAATGTGTTAATGATTTTGAGAAATTGAAGAATCGGACGGCCCATTGGGAGGCCCCATCTTCGGAGGCTATATGTGGGCTTGGGCTAGGAAAAAGATGATTGTTAGATGGACTTGTAGAGATAGATCCAGCCTGCTAGAGTACTAGGATTTTTTATTTATTATTTTGACTCTTACCACTTGTGCTTTTTTGGAGAAGCAGAAATGAAAATAGAAAAAATACAATAATAGGTTATAGGTATTACTCTATTCCAGTATTATATAGTGGCTTAGAATATTACATCTAACTTGCATTTTTAAGCAATTTACTATATTCGTCTCCCCAATTAAATACTCCTATAAAGTAGTTATTCAACTGTCACAACTAGACGAAAATAAAATTTGAATTCGTGAAGAGATGTGATAGTTTAACCTTTTAAACAATAATGTATGTGCGTGATCCACATGGCTTGAAGTCCAGGTTGTCGTTGATGGACCACAATATTGCAAACTCAGCATTTACTGGTACTGCTACCTATTTGGCTATTTCATTAATGATGCATGGTGAATTGATACAATTGGACCATAATTTACTACTCCCTCCGTCCTTAAAAGATTGTCATATTTTGACTTTTAGTAGTCAAACATTACAAAATTTGATCATGAATTCCCATTAAACGATAAGAAATAATATAATCTTGTGAGACCTTGTTAGATTCGTCTCAATATATATTTTTGAAATATTAACTTTTTTATAATTTTTTCACATGTAGAATAATATATATTTATGTTTTAAATCGTGTTTTGTTGACCACCAAAAGTCAAAATGTGACAATCTTTTAGGGACGGAGGGAGTACAATATAATTGAAAAATACTCATAAAGTGTATAGGAATAATAATGCATTATTTGGTGGCCATGCATAGATTATTGGATTGAATTCTACCATATCATGGTTGCTACAAACAAAAATTATCAACAAAAAGTTTTGAGATAAGGAGCATTCCCACCAGTTTTGTTTATCATACAACCAATATACAAGACAGAATAATATGAATTATCACACAACCATTACATGCATAAATAGTTAAGTAGACCATCCTTCTGCCAGTTATGACTTTACTTTTTTTTATGAACTTTTAACACATGCAGGTTCTATATATTAATATATATATATATATATATATATATATATATATATATATATATATATATATATATATATATATATATATATATATATATATATAACTTTTGTCATGAACAAGACTGGAATCCAATCATGTAGGTAAGGCTATTTCCAACTTGAATCCATTGTTAGTCATGTATATATATGTTCATTCGATAATATTAACAAACAATAGTTTAAAAGAATATTGAGGAGGTTTTAATTTGGTTAATTATATATTGTAACTTCACCTGTTAATAATATATTATCATATTATGAAAGGGAAAAAATGACTAAGACTCCCTATATCGAAAGAGTAATAAATTACAATTTAACCAATAAGATAAGGAGTCTTTTTTCTATCATCAATTGTTTAGTATGAAACTTCTTGAACTGTATTAACTTGATATCAGAGTCAGTCTTTTAATATATTATATGCATAAGCACATAACTGATATGGTGCGGAATGGGTGGGGCTCCAATATTGGGGTAGGTTGGGGTGTATATACACTTGTTATACGTGCGGGAACGCGTGAATTGATATAGTCTCACACATGATAATACCAATAAATCAAAATTTAATAAATAAAATCACGAGTCTCCCTCCAATTAACAATTAATTTTAGAGTAATAAAATCCCTAGCTCTCCTTCGAGAAACAGATCTAGCTCATACAAGCCCACAAGGGGGGAGGGGTACATGCATCATAGCCTTTGGAGAAGGTTATTAATAAGAAATTAAGACAATTGGTGGTTTAGAGTCCTTTCTACCAGAAAACCGAAACTCACAAGTCTCTTGGCTTTCACAGATCATCGATAGCTCATTTTTAGCTTTACATGCAACTAGCAACACCTAGTAACTTTTCCATTACGCATCTCAAAAAATTTATTACTATCTAAATAACTCAATAACAATTCTAAAATAATTGCCGATGTTTTACTATGATGTTTCAATTTAGAATTGTTAGACTTCCAATTTGAGGTGGAAAAAAAATGTTAAGTATAAGTTGCAATTTTCTCCCCTTAAATATGTTAGGTTTGTCCAAATAGTTTTTAATATTCGCAATAGTTTTTAATATAAAAATAAATTTGAAGGAAATATGCTCGAGTGTAACCAAGTTTCGATCCAAAACAAAAATTTCTAACACTTAAAAAAAATGTATTTTAGTCCGTGATATTCTACAAAAAAAGTATATTTTAGTCAATTTTTCGTAAAAAGATGAACTAAAGTCCACATTTTCTACAAATATCATGAATCATATGAATATCCATATATACCTCAAATTCAAAAGGACAAATAGAATGTAACTGTACATATTTATTTGAAATTATTTGCAATTATTTCACGTGTAATATGTGATATAGAAATATGTAGTTGGTATGTTATTTAATTGAATACTCTTTTTTTTATCTGAACTTTAAATTAATTAATGTAACCCCAATTTTAAGAGTCCCTGACCGTTTGTTACGTTGAGGGGGTCATAATTGTCCCAACGCGTCAATATTATTATCCCCCTCTATAAAACCCACCTCATTACCCCTTCCCATAATCAAACATTTCTTCATTCTCAAACACCCAAAATATACACAAAATGGCTACAAAAATGGTTGCCAACTTTAGAAGATCAGTTTCATTTCCAAACCACCCAAGCTCATCCCAAAAACCCAAAAAAACATTTCATGTAAGATCAACTAGTCTTCCATGCAGATCACATCCCTTGATTTCTCAGCTCAAAGATGAGATCAATGAGCTCAAACATTCTGTTTCTACTAAACAACAAACCCGCTCCACGCCTTGGCTATGCGATTGCTTCATCCGGCTTAAGGCTGTTCACGAGTCTCTTGATGATCTCTTGCAGCTTCCTCAAACAAGAGAGTCTCTTAGAGAAGATGTTGAATTGGTTGAGAAGCTTCTTGAGGATTTCTTGAAATTTGTCGATGTTTTTGGGATTTTTCAATCGTTGGTTTTGAGATTGAAGGAAGAACATTTGGGTGCTCAAGTTGGACTGAGGAGAAAAGATGATGCAAAAATGGTTTTGTATTTCAAGAGTTTAAAGAAAATTGCTAAAGAAATGGATAGGCTTGAAGAAGCCATGCAAGGAATAGGGAATTACCATTTTGCCCCTGCTGCTTCGTCAACATTTCAACCTGGGGATATTGATGCTGAGATTGTTGAAGCTATTAAAGATGTGTCTGAAGTAACAGTTGTTATTTCTAATGCACTTTTTAGTGGCATTTCAATGTCTCTGCCTTTGAAAAAATCGCCGTGGGTAGGTTTGAGCTTAGCGGGCAAGTCGAAGAGAGTAAGGGCAGAAGAGGGAATTCAAGAATTTTTACAATTTGGGTTTGAAGATTTGGAATATTTGAAAAAGAAGGGAGATGAAGAATTCAAAATGGTAGTTAAGAAGATGAGAAATATTGAAGATTGTATTGTTGATATTGAAAGTGGAAGTGAGAAGCTTTTTAGGAGTTTAATTAATTCTAGAGTCTCATTGCTTAATGTTCTCACATAATAGGAATCATCAAAAATTGTTATCTTACATACGATTTTCTCATTTTAGATATTTACATTATATTGTAGACTTGTAATTTATATATTCAATTCTATTAATTCTTTATATAATCAAAGTCACATACACCTTTAAATGCTTCAGTTTTTCATAATGTTTTTGTACTTGTCTGCATTCCTACAAGTAAGAAATAGACATTTGATTTTCAAATGCTTTCACAAATACTCCACAATTCTATTACAATATTTATAATGTGATAAACAAAAAAAGTTATACATGATCTTGAAAAAAGAGTGCATTAAAAACCAGCACATAACTCTGATTTCTTGATCTTGAAAAACAGGGGTTGATGATATTAATAACAGTTAGCTGTTGATATTAATTTGACAAGTTGGATTCTAATAGGTAAGTTAAAGATATATTGAGTTATTCTACAAACAATTAGTTGGCCTATATTACTAGTGCACATTTACATTAATCACCATAAGATAAATGGTTTAGTGTGTTATTACCATTTCTTCAAAAGGTCGCTAAAGATGATAATTACTTAAGCATGATATTTAAGTTCCGAGCGAATTGCACAAATAGTCCCCAATAGTGTCACAAAGTTGTAGTTTAGTCCCCAATAGTGGCACCGTTGCAGTTTAGTTTCCGAAAGTGGCCAAAAAGTTGAAGATCAATCCCCGCGTTAACTATTCCGTTAACTTTGAACACCAACACGAGATGTGAGGTCAAATTTGGACCAAAAAACTGAATTTCTAAAACTCAAACTCATTTTTGGTGTCTCATGAAAATTCATTATGAAGCTGAAATGCAAAACTTCATTAATTTCTAACAAAAAAAATGAGTTTATGTCTTCAAAGAAAAATATTTTTTGTCTCAAATTTAATCTCTCATCGAGTGTTGATATTAAAAGTTAACGGAATAGTTAACAGTGAGACTAATCTGCAACTTTTGACCACTTTTGGGGACTAAACTGTAACGATATCATTATTGGAAACTAAACTGCAATTTGATCATACTATTGGGAATCATTTGTGCAATTCACTAGCAGATTTCCTTTTCTACTTTGGAAGAAGTCAATCAGATAGTCAACAAATTGAAATATAAGAAATGCTACCCCAAATAATGATCCTTGTAAGAAACTAGTCAGCAATGTTTCCGGACCATGTCCGGCTGCCCAAATAATTTTAGCTTTCATAATAATTTGGGCAAAATCATCACATGTCAAGAGAAATTAAATTAAAAGGTATTCAAGTATATCCAAAGGAAGCAATAAAACACACAACCTAACATGTGGACTGGAATATATAGATGAAGAATAAATTGATTATCTGGCAAATAAACCAAAAGCATCCATTATCAGTAAAGTTAATGTGGTGATTAGCTTAATGAACTACTAAACTGATGAAGAAAAACATGCACACATGATGATGTTTGGAGATTAATCATAAGTTTGGTGGTTCTATGCCAGAGAAATTATGACATTATTATTGAGCAATAATAATTGTTGATCATCAAGACATATTACTTTTGTCCCATCATAATGCACTCTTGGCTTCTCCCATCTTGATTGGTCTCACAACTTGCAATTATTTAAACAACAACCCATGTTGTAACTTGTATGTAATAAATCTAACTCATTCGATTTAATTAAGTTTTGCTTGCTCTTATACATATTATATGAATTTCAATAGCTTGCATGTTTTCTATGTTTGCCTAAATATGTATCTCATGGATGTTATTAGTTGTTGGTTGACCAATGTTACTCCATATCATATTTCAAATTAACTGTAAATGGACTAAATGCATAATTGATTCTGAGGAAATTGTCTGAGGAGTAATGATAATATAATCACAGTTTGTTTGTCAATAGTGGCAGATTGGTAATATAGCATATTAAACTATTAACCCACAAGGCCACAATAGTATCCTTTCACGTTGCATTATAACTTTCATTCTAACAAAAAAACGTTAATCTTGAAGGAGAATTAACATTATTTGAGATCACTTTAGAGGTAAATATTCTATTTTGATGAACTTATTATAGGAAGTTGATTGCATATTTGATCCCATAGTGGATGCAGTTACACTTCAGTCCAAGATAGTAACATTGTTATAAGTTAGTCATTAAAAATGGTATAAGTGTTGCAGTAGAGACTCTGAAAGTGACAAATGTTCTAGTATAGTCCCCGCAAAAATAAGGACTAATGTATAAGGATTATAACTTTTGGGGATTATATCGTAATACTTGGGCCACTTTTGAGGATTTAATCAGCAACAGTGTAACTAAACCAAATCGACAATTATCGTAACTTATAGAGCACAAAACGAGGTAATTGTTGAAATGGTCCCAGTAAGTGGGTGTCCATTGCATTTTGGTCCCAGTAAGTGGGACGAATGCCCAAATGATCCCTGCTAGTGTGTAGCGAGTGGGGGAATAATCCCTATTTTAATGGATCCGTTAATTTCTAACGTTTTCAACATTTTTAAGGTCAAAATTGGGGCGTTTTCAAAATCGCCCCAATTTTGACCTTGAAAGTGTTGAAAAGGTTAGAAATTAACACATCCGTTAAAATATGGACTATTTCCGCACCCGCTACACAGTGAAAAGATTGGGTGCATCAATACTTCCATGCATCAGGTTCATCAAGGGGGTCTGGACATAATATCTCATAAATTAAGGGTCATGCTGCAATTATCTATATAACTAAGGGCCACGTTACAATTATTTATATATTTGTGGGTCAATTTGCAAATCACATATATATTTACTACTTTTATTATGGGTTCAAGTTATTGGATATAAGCTTGTGGTACTGTACCATTGTTATAGTATAATTTTGGTACAAGTTATGTTGATATTGTTTCTTGTACCAATGATGAAGTTTCAGGTGCGTACAGTACCCACGTGAAGCCTTTAAGTGGTTACATTGATGAACGTTCATCAAGAATACCTTGATGCACCGAAATCGGGTTGCTCTACACACTATCAGGGACCATTTGCGCATTCGTCCCACTTACTGGAACCAAAGTGCAACGGACACCACTTACTGGACCATTTCAGAAATTACCTCGGCACAAAACAGTAATTAATGTTTAATTAAATACTTGGATCATCAAATTGTTACCATTACAAAACTATCTTTCACCCACTAGATACATCATTTCAGATTGAAACCTTTCTAACCTATGTACATAAAGTTAACTAGAAATCCTCCTTGCAAAAATGATATACAATTAAGAAATGAACACTAACGTGAAAATGGTGGAGGACCATCATTGTTGTATAATTTCTGGGATCAACTTGAGAAGAAAGGACAACTCCTTTTGTGAGAATTGAGGCTTCGCTTCGACAACAATTTGTTCTTGTCTTTGCAAGAACTCGATCTCTCCATTTTCCTCCTTCCAAGGCTTCGACATATCAAAAACAACCTCACTAATTTCTTGAACCAAATCGACGATCACCCCTTCGATTCCCATTAAATGTTGCATATATACTGCCTCAGGTACATTATTCAATTTCCCATATGTCCAAAGAGATAGCTTTGCCTCTTTAATCTCGTTAACTACTGTTGGATTCCTAAGGATCCCTCTCACTTCAGAAACAATCCCTTGTAAACCACCTTCCAAACAAACCTTAATAGCCTCCTCCAATGTATTTCTCCTTACATCATAGTATATCTCATTGCCAGCATCTGTAAGGAAAAACACAGGGTATGTGTTCTGGAGCTTCCTAACAAGTTGAACTGCATCAGGCTGGAAACTAGAGAACACGATTCGTCTGTCTTTCGCGTGCTCAAAAACAACTTTGAGGATTGCTTCAAGAACATGGATTAGATCATCTTCTTGATATACAATGTAATCGTCGAATTTCAATTCAATGTTGAATCCCATAGATGGAGTCACTCTCTGAAATGCTTCTTCAAGAGTACATAAATAGTCATCAAATTCAACATTCCAGGTCACAAACTGTCCATCTTCGTTTTTCCTTAACAATGGTTTCTCTGATTTAGTATGTACTTCTCTTTGGGGACCATAACTTAGAAATTCAGAGAGTGTTAAATCTGTCACCCTCTTCTCAAATATTGTTCCATTATCTTGAGATATAATAAAGTTGTCATGAAAAATAATTGGACATTTGTCTTTGGTGACTTGAACATCAAACTCAATGAAGTCAATGGGGAAAGAAGAAGCTTCATTGAAAGAAGCAATGGTGTTCTCCTTGTAAGCCTTGATCCTCCTATCAGTTGAATGCAATGCATTCATGCCATTACCCCTATGCCCAATCACTTGAAACTTAGGTGCATAAATTGGCACCTCTCTTTCCAATAATTCCGCGCCTATAATATCAAGAATCATCATCAACAACAACATTCATCATGCTCGGACGAAGCTACATGGTGTCCTTCAAGGTTAGAGACCCCATGCAACTTCGTATATATATTAAACATTTTAGTCTAGTTTAGTGGTTAATTGATAGATATAACATGAAAGGATAAGACAGTTTAAAATAATTATATGTATACGTAGAATATCGAATCTTCTAAATTCTGGCTACGACACTATTCATGCATTACATGAAAATAAAAAATCAATTTTTTTTGGAACATACCTTTGGAGAAACGAGTGGAGCAAAGAGACAATGATGGGTTTTGTGGAACATGATCAAGATTAGGAACATCGGAGACATGAACAGCCTTGAGAGCCATTGTTGATGTGAATGTATGAAATCAACTAATCAAGAAACTCGAATATGTTTTCTTGATGATGTTGAAGAGGTTTGTGAATAAAGGCATATTTATATTGATCATACGTGGGAAGTGAAGAATACCATTGCGAGATCTTTAAGTAGAACTAGGTATCCTTGCACAGTACTACCTGTGCGAACAAATATGAGACGGTTAACTATTTTCTTTATCAGGTTAATAAAAAAATTACCTTTTAATATTTTAAAAAATTAACTCATTTTAATTAAATTAATATAAATGGATGCTAGACTTTGATTACAATTATTCTAAAAAGAAAATACAGTTAATATAAGTAAAGATAATATATATATATATATATATATATATATATATATATGTGATATTAATAGATAATTGTACTTATATAAAATATTTAAAAAAATTAGATATTCTAATATTAGTTTTTTCCTCCTAAAATCTAGGAGATCATGGGGCTTCAATTGTAACTTCTAATTGACCCCTTCCCACATTATAATAGTGTAGATAATAGTGTAGATAATAGTGTAGATATTCCTTTGATTAACTTTATTTTCGATTTTCTTGACCAAGTTCCTTGTCATATCCTATTGAATATTCTTTTTCCTTGATTTTCGTACACCCTTCAATTAATTTGAATTATTTTTTTATTTTATACTTTTTTCTAAATCTTGAGAATTTATTAATGAAATTTATAGCATAATATTTTAAAACCTAATACTGTGGTCCTACTAAATATAAAAATAATAGTGTAATTCAAACAAACATGCAGTCTACAAACCGGTCCGCTTGCAAACCGGTTCGTTAAAATTGGCAACCGGTTACGATTTGTTTATGTAAATCATAAATCGTTTGCACTCGCTCGCTAATCGCTCGTTAAAACCGTTTATAAATTTATTTTTTGTTAAAAAATAGTTTTAGTTCGAACCGGTTACGATACGTTCGTAACTCGTTTCGCTCGTTAATTGTTCGCTCGGTCGATAAAACCGTTTATCATATTCATTTTTGTTTTAAAAAATACCAAATATAGCCTAACTAAGCGATTTGCGAGTGGAAAACGGATTACGATCGAAACGATTAGCGATCCGACTTCCGAGCGAGCGATTCTTATTTCGAACCGATTAACGAGCCGATATTTGCGATTTTAAACGGTTCCATTAACGAACCGGTTTTATACGATTTTATTTCGAACCGATTACGAATTGAAAATTTAAACCGGTCTATTAACGAACCGATTTGCGAGTGCAACCGGTTTGATTTACAGTCCGAACCGGATTGGTCCAAAACCGGCTCGGACCGGCTCGTTAACAGATTTACATGCAGAGGTAATTATTGAAAATTTAAAATGGTCCCACTAAGTTGGTTTTTGTTGCATGTTGATCCATGTAAATGACATTGATTTTCGTTTTTTTCCTAGGAAAAAGTGTTCGATTTTGGCAAAAAATTATTTTTCATAGTTTTTGGCAAAAAAAGTTTGATTTTGATAGTTGTTTATCAAAAAAGTTTGGTTTTCGTAGTTTTTTTGACAAAATATTCGATTTCGATAGTTGTTTTGGTAAAAATATTCGATGTTTTATTTTCGTATAGTATATTACTACCAAAATCAAAACTTTTTACGAAACAACTACCAAAATCGAACATATTTTGCCAAAACAACTATCAAAACTGAACTTTTTTGTCCAAAAACTACGAAAACCGAATATTTTTCACAAACAAACCTTTTTGCAAAAAAAAACTATGAATACCAATTTTTTTGTCAAAATCGAAAGTTTTAGCTAAAACAACAACCAAAACCGAAACCATTTTACTAGTAAAAAATAAACAAAAAAATCAAAAAAAAAATTGAAAAAATATAAAAACAATTGACAAAACTAAGAAAAGTTGAAAAAATGAGTTTCGATAAGTTTATAAGGGTTAGAATAGTCATTTCATCCCCTTTTGGCACCTTTGACTTTTTTCATAATAAATGTCCCTAATGGGGCAAAATGACAAAATTACCCTCTATATTTTGATACACTTTTTAATTCTTTTTTCGATTTTTTTCTTCTGTTCTTTTCTTTTTCCTAGTAAATGGGATTCGATTTTGATATTTGTTTTAGTTAAAGTTTCGAATTTGACAAAAAAAAGTTGGGTTTTGGTAAAATTTTTGTCAAACAACTACCAAAATCTTGTAAAAAACTACGAAAATCGAATCTTTTTGCGAAAAACTATAAAAAATCGAACACTTTTTGCCAAAAACTACCAAAAATTGAAACTTTTAGCTAAAACAACTACCGAAGTTGAACCCCTTTTACTAGAAATAAAAGAAAAAAAATTCAAAAAAATCGAACAAAAAAGTCGAACTTCTTTTACTTGAAAAAAGAAAAGAAAAAATGAAAAAAATAAATTTTTTTTTTTGTAAAAAGTGTATAAGAATATCGGGATAATTTAATCATTTTTTTCGAGTGCCATTTATTATGAAAAATGTCAATAGTACCAAAAATTTAAATTAAAAAAGAAGAATCTAGGAACTGTGCCATTCTTCCAAGTTTCTCCTTAAACAACAACCCGAGTTTTATGTAACCCAACTCATTTGGTTAATTTAAGTTTTGCTTGCTCTTACCCTATGAATCCAATAACTTGTTTTCCATGTTGGCCTAAATATGTTTTTATCTTTCTTTTTTTTTTCTTTTTTTTTCTGTAACGAAAGAACCACAACTGCTAATCGTAGAAAATGTGCACTAGATGGACTTCGATTTGACTCAATAGCCTGCAAACCACCTCTACTGTAAACCATTCCAGACAAGCCACGCAGGAGCGCTATCTAAGTGACCCTTAGACAACGTTTGTTTTATTTGTATTGTCTAAGTTGTGATGTCTAAGCATGATTTTGTACTAGTGTCAATAACTTGATGTCCATGTTTGTCTAAATGTGTTTCTATCTTTCATTCATTTCTTTTTTTGTAACATGAGACCTACAACCGCTAGTCGTAAAGAATGTGCACGAAATAGACCTCGACTTGACTCAATAGTCTGCAAAATACCTTTGTAAGATAAATCACACTAGGCAAGTCCTGTATGACAGACTCGACCACGAGAGTATTGGTAAAGAGAATCAAACTCATGACTTTACGGTCACAAACTCACCTACTTTACCAACTTGATCACTATTATAGATAAACATGTTTCTATCTGTTGAGATCATGGATGTTATTATTTGTTGACTGAACAATGTTATGCATCTCATATCTTAGTGTAATTGTAAATGTATAATTGATTTTAGATGAACTTATCAATTTAATCTAAGTAAATTATAAGTCAATCACATATTGATCGTTGTTAGTTGCAGATTGGTAATATAGCATATTACCCCAGAATATTACTTCCTCCGTCCCTAAAAGATTGTCACATTTTGACTTTTGAGGGTCAAACATTACAAAATTTGATCACAAATTCTCATCAAACGATAAGAAATAATATAGTCTTGTGGGATCTTGTTAGATTCGTCTTAATATATATTTTTGAAATATCAAATTATTATAATTTTTTCACATGTAGAATAAGAGATATTTACGTTTCAATTCTTGTTTTGTTGACCATGAAAAGTCAAAATGTGACAATCATTTAGGGACGGAGGGAGTATCATTTATGTTGCAGTATATTTCCAATTTAACAAAATAAAGTCAAATTTGAATGAGAATTATCGTTAAGGTCACTTTAGGGGCAAATTTTTTATTTAATGAACTTATAGGGCACAACAGAATAGATATTATTTAACTAAATAGTTCGATTATCAAATTGTAACAATTAAAAAACTTTCTTCACCAAATAAATAGATACATTAGTTCACATTTAACCCTATAATAACCTATGTACATCAAATTAACTAGACATCCTCCTTGCTAAAATGATAAAATTTTAGTACTATACAATTATAAAGTGAACTCTAACATGAAAATGTTGGAGGTCCATCAATGTTGTATATTTTCTGGCATCAACTTTAGAAGAAACGTCAATTCCCCTTGTGAGAATTGATGCTTCTCTTCGACAACACTATGTTCTCGTCTTTGCAAGAACTCGATCTCTTCATTTTCCTCCTTACAAGGCTTCGACATATCGAAAACCACCTCACTAATTTCTTCAACCAAATCGACAATCACCCCTTCAATTCCCATTAAATGTTGCATATATACTGCCTCAGGTACATTATTCAATTTCCCATAAGTCCAAAGAGATAGCTTTGCCTCTTTAATCTCGTTAACTACTGTTGGATTCCTAAGGACCCCTCTCACTTCAGAAACAATCCCTTGTAAACCACCTTCCAAACAAACCTTAATAGCCTCCTCCAATGTATTTCTCCTTACATCATAGTATATCTCATTGCCAGCATCTGTAAGAAAAAACACAGGGTATCTGTTCTGGAGCTTTCTAACAAGTTGAACTGCATCAGGCTGGAAACTAGAGAACACGATTCTTCTGTCTTTCGCGTGCTCAAAAACAACGTTTAGGATTGCTTCAAGAACATGGATTAGATCATCTTCTTGATATACAATGTAGTCGTCGAATTTCAATTCAATGTTGAATCCCACAGATGGATTCACTCTCTGAAATGCTTCTTCAAGAGTACACAAATAGTCATCAAATTCAACATTCCAGGTCACAAACTGTCCATCTTCATTTTTCCTTAACAATGGTTTCTCTTGTTTAGTATGTACTTCTCTTTGGGGACCATAACTTAGAAATTCAGAGAGTGTTAAATCTGTCACCCTCTTCTCAAATATTGTTCCATTATCTTGAGATATAATAAAGTTGTCATGAAAAATAATTGGACATTTGTCTTTGGTGACTTGAACATCAAACTCAATGAAGTCAATGGGGAAAGAAGAAGCTTCATTGAAAGAAGCAATGGTGTTCTCCTTGTAAGCCTTGATCCTCCTATCAGTTGAATGCAATGCATTCATGCCATTACCCCTATGCCCAATCACTTGAAACTTAGGTGCATAAATTGGCACCTCTGTTTCCAATTCCGCGCCTAAAATATCAAGAATCATCATCAACAACAACATTCATCGTGCACGGACGAAGCTACATGGAGTCCTACGAGGTTATTAGAGACCTCATGCAACTTCGGATATATATTATACATTTTATTAGTTTAGTTTAGTGATTAATTGATAGATATAACATGAAAGGATAAGACAGTTTAAAATAATTATATGCATACGTAGAATATCATATAACTTTTAAATTCTGGCTATGACACTATATATTCATGCATTCCATGAAAATAATAAAAAATCGAAATTTTTTGGAGCATATTGTACCTTTGGAGAAATGAGTGGAGCAAAGAGATAATGATGGGTTTTGAGGAACATGATGAAGATTAGGAACATCGGAGACATGAACAGCCTTGAGAGCCATTGTTTATGTGAATGTATGAAATCAACTAATCAAGAAACTCGAATATGTTTTGTTGATGATGTTAAAGAGGTTTGGGAATAAAGGCATATTTATATTGACCATACGTGGGAAGTGAAGAAAAATGTTGCGAGATCTTTAAGTAGAATATTCCCTTGATTAACTTCATTTTCGATTTTCTTGACTAAGTTCCTTGTCATATCCTATTGAATATTCTTTTTCCTTGATTTTCGTACACCCTTCAATTAATTTTAATTATCTTTTTTAATCTTTTTTTTTCCGAATCTAGGGAATTTATTGAATGAACTTTAAATTACAGCCAAATAATTCAAAACTTAATAATATAAAAATGATAGTGTAGGCACGAAATGTGCGATCTAATTTTCTCACGAACGTGAGCTATTAATATTGAAACCGTAAAAGTAAATTGGTGATTTATAGGCAATTGTTGATTAAGAACCCATCTAGAGAAAGCTATCAAAAGAGGAGTCTGTTACATTGTCATTTGTAAAGATGTAATGTAATACTCCCTCCGTTCTCTTTTACTTGTCGTTCTAGCCTCAAATTTTTGTTTCTAAATAGTTGTCGTTTTAGCTTAATTAATTACAAATTTATATTTTCAATGTACTTTTTAATTACTTTTTTACTTTGAATTTATCAAACAACCAATTATATAGTCTCAATTGATTGTAATTTTACATTTCCAATGTACTTTTTGACTCTCTTTTACTTTTTCTTAATCTATGTGCAAATGGCTAGAACGACAAGTAAAAGAGAACGGAGGGAGTAACTTATAGGTTTTGAGTTTGATTCTTATTGTAAAGATGAGTATATTTTTTCATAAAGAAAATGCAACTTTGAAATTCAGTTATTACATTGAATGATGTTACATATACTCCCTTGGAGTAAATACACTCCTTTTGTTTACATAAAATGGTGTCTGATTAACTGTACAATAGAACTAAACCAAGAACTTCAGCAGACATATACAATGGAATATGCATTAGCAGAGAATATGAAAAGATCCATTTGACCCAAACTTGCAGAACAGAACTCGCAATACAGATACATCCAATCAACTAAATCATCACTGCTAATTCAAGGGTAAGGTTGCATAAACGCATAATATCCGATCCTCTTATCCCGCTTAAGTCTTAGGCTCTTCAAATGCATTGTGGCGTGTTAATGTCAATGTAAATGAGGATGAATAAATCTTCACCACAACTTGAACATCATCACAGGTGAAACATGGAGCTCAGTTATTACATTGCCATTACATTGATTTCCTCATATTACATCCATTATGTCTCTTATTAACAGTTAAATCAAGGAATTCATCAGCCATATAATGAAATATGAATGAGCAAAAAACATGAACCAAAAATCTGTATTAGATAATATTCAACTGTCTTGACAAATGGTCACTGAAACTTGCAATCAAGAACTGACAGGAGCTGGTGGAGCTGCCACCAACTGACTTGGTGGACTATATTTTGGCGCTGGAGCTTCTTGAACAACAGGTGGTGGTGGGGGTGGAGAAACCAATGTTGGAGCTGGAAGCAGTGGTGGCGGAGACGACAATGCTGGAGCAGGTGGCGATGGTGGAGGTGGAGACAGATCTGGAGTAACTGGAGAAGGATTATCAGTATTCTGTGATAGTGGAGGTGGTGGTGGTGATATTGTAACATCAGGAGTTTGACTAGGTGGTGAAGGAGGAGGAATTTGTGGATTAGGGAGTTGGGTTAAAGAACAAGAATCAAGATTATTATTGCATTCTTGATCATTACCATCTTTGTGATGATGTTTGAGCAATCCAAATCCTAGGATGAGACCAGTTACTACAACAAGTGTAACTATGAATATGAAGATCTTGGTTGCTTTGCCCACATAACACATCTTACTTTAACCAATCAGAATGGAGATTTTGAGGTTAGGTTTTTTGGTTAAGACAGAATCTTTGGTAAAATGAATGTGTGAAGGGTAGGTGTTTTTCTTTTTCTTGGTTCTGGGCATTTTTATTGGGGTTGAAACTTAGGAAGTAAAAGATGAACAAATTTAGATCACAGTTTAATAAATCAACATTGGATTCTACCAGGATTACCGAGTTGCTATTTAGGAGTGAAAGTACTTTTTTAACCCTGATGTAGTGTTTGAAAAAGTAATAATAAGGATAAGATAGTCATTTTGACATGTCCATTTTTTACTAATTTGAGTGTGCAAATGGTTGGACCCCTATGATTATTGGGCTGGTCTGTTGAAACTGTCCCACAAGGTCAAGTCCATGTTGGAACTTTAAAAAATGTAACTTGACCTAAACTAGCCAATAAATTTAACACTTTAACCCCTTCCATAATGGCTTTTTAAGAAACCTGTCATGTTCTTTATTGTGATGTCTAGTTTGACCTTCTCCTTGGAACTTGATATATATGGTGGAAACATTTACTAAAGTCTTAATGTTTTTATAGTCCAATGAGAAATATCGATAATCCGCCTTTAACACTCCCTTCACCATGTAGTTTTTTACAAATTTATGAAAGTTTAAATTCCTTCCACATTTCAAATTTTCCCTCTAATGCTTCGTTTCGTAAATGAGACCTAAGGATGGAGGGAGTATAAAAATAATAAAAGAGTGGAAAGTTTTGATCAAAATATGAAGCATAAAAACAATTAGCCTTACCCAATCTAATGTTTTCTGCCTAAAATCCTATATTATCAAGGAAGAAGAACATGCTGACATATAGGTTGTTTGGTGCACAGTTAATAAACATGCTAGAAGCTATCATTTGAATGAGAAAACCAGGTTAGACAACTAGTTCTTTATATTTTGTTAGCCCTTACTCAGTGATCTCCAGGGGGGTCGTTGTCGGCAAGTTACAACCGATCTAACTCAACGTGCCAAAAGGCAACAGAAGATATATGTAAACTTATTAAGAATGGCTCAAGTGTTGGAAACATAACAATGAACATAGAATGTTGAAAAAGAAGGAAAACTACACACTAGTACTACGTTTTTTCATCATAATCATTTATTTAACAGATAGCAAAGACAATTGAGTACTTCTGGAACGACATACAAATCCATAATCCAAAGCATATCAGCATAAGTATGTGCCATCTTTACTACTTCGGCTCTCCAAGGGACACCCTGCAACATGATAGCATATTCTAAGAAGATTGGTAGAGTGCACACCGTTATAGTATTGGTTTCCTTGCAATGCAACAGATGTAACTGCACCCCTAATGCCATTATTACATCCCGGTTAGTCCGTTACCCGTTCTTATTGTATGAACAAAAATGAAGGTAACGAAAATGTCAAATATTAAGACAACAGATGGGGTTCAGGATGCACAGATTCCAACCAAGTTAACTGCTTGAAAGAGACGTGCATCATTGAGCTAATATGGTGTTCTTTTGATAGTGAAATGAGAAACTCTATGCCATTAATAGATGAAAGGAAGTACAGTAAGACAAAAATAAAATATTGATATACTATAGAGTTCCAAATAAAAAATTGAAAATTGCAATCCCAAGATAATCAGGTTCTGCAATAGATATATCACTAGTATCATGATAACTTACCTAATGTCCACCTCCATGACCATGGTCACCATGGCCTTCCCATGGATGCCTCCAGCCCTATTAACATGTACCAACAACTATATCAATGTCCAGCGATCACAATGTCATATGTAATTGAAGGGAGTACAAAATCAGACTCACCAGTACTACTGGCCCATCTTTTTTCGCTCTGTAGAAAATCCAAAACCTGACATATGGATGTTGTTAACTTGCCATAATAAATTGATCAATCCAGCGATCAAAATGTACTTATTGATGTCTCAAAAAATTATTAACTTCTAGATTTCAGGCTTTTAGCATTAAAATTCAGATCCTGGCTTAGTATTCAAAAGGATGAGATCATAATATCAGATAATAGAATGGGAAACACATCAACCTTAGTGTGCTAACTACATGAACCTAATTACTTCCAATGATTGTCGCATTTGTTAGTTCCTCGGAAAATGATGGACTTCTGTATTTATTCTTTAGTAAAAAAACAAATCAACTTAATTCTAGTGAAATCCTTCGAACAAATAATACACGAGAGTGCAAGATTAATATGCATAATGATTAGGACACAAGAGATCAGAAGCGATTGCTTTAGAATAGGAATATAACTCCTCAATGAAACTAGAAGACTTGCAACTTCACACCTGCCATATTATTTAGTTACGACATTTATGTGAAACACGAGTTCTATACTAAAAAATTGATTTTTAACAATCTAAGTCCCCAAAATCAGGGGCGTAACTAGAGGAGGACTAGGGGGGGCGCTCGCCCCCCCAAGGTTTTTTGGTGTCGTTTATTTTATATGCGATTTTTTTTGAATTTTTGTGATATATATAATAAAAAATGTAAACAAATCAAGTGTAAGTGTAGCTTAGTTGGTTAGTTCCTTCCTCCAAAAGGTAGAGGTCATGAGTCCCTATTTTTTCCCCCCAAAATTGCCCCCCCCCCCCCCCCCCCCCCGATTTTCATCCTGGTTTCGCCCCTGCCCAGAATGTAATCACTAAAGGTTAGACCCTAACCAAATCAGGTCTTATCTTACTAAGTTCAGTCGGCTATATGAATACAAAGTCTTCGTCAAGCCATATGTTGGTTCATCCCTTATTTAAACTCTAGATCATTCAATAAATACATCTATAACTCTTTTTCAATCTTTCTTATACCTTTACTAGATACCAACTACATAGGAGAGCTCTCTATTAGCCAGAGAAAAACATAAAAAGGTTGCATTATTATCATCATCACCTGCAACAACATCCGATTTAAACTATAAACAAATCCGCAATAGAAAAACAAATCCAATCCCTATAACTGAAATGTGAGGACAAAATATAAGATCACAAACCAAATCAAGCCGTATCCCACTAGGTGAAGTTGGCTATATGAATAAGAAATTCTCCAATCAGAAATATGTCATTATGTGTCAATGTGTCATATTCATAATAGAATTTCGACAAATTTTCCGCTGGCTGTCAAACCCGAACGCAACAATCCTCCTTTCAGGGATTGGGACACATTAAGTAAACGGGCAACAAAATAAATGATCATGGAGGGGTCGTAATTGTAGAAGAACTTCGTCCTTAATATACACACATAACTTACCCTCTAATCAAAATTAATTATCATGTTAATAGTAATTGAGGTTCAAAATGTTAATTTTATACAATAATGTTTGGGTTCAAAGAGTAAAAACTCAACATCAAAAAGTAAAAATCCAAAAGTAGACCATTTTATTTGAATGATCCAGGATAAAAAAGTAAAACTAAAGGTGAAAATGGTATAAGAGTGAGTACCACATGACGGCGCATAAGCCCTTTCCGGTGACGGTGTGCCACCGTTTAGGGTGGTGTATTGTGACCCCTTTGTAGGTGGTGCTCGGCCCATCCCCGCCTCCCATTTTTCCGATTCTTGATTTTCGATTTTCTGGTTGTCTGATTTTGACTCAGCTGCAGCCTGCAGATATCTAACAGTCCAAGTGGAAATGTAGACATGTAGACGTAGTAACGACTAACGAGCCTTAATTTGTTTGGACCGATTACGGACAAACCCAACCCCGGACATAAAGATTAGGGTCCGTGAAATTAAACTCAAATCCGACCCACAAACTATATTTAACCCAATATGGCGATTTCCTGAGAAATTTTGAAGAATACCTCTTTCCCCTATTTTTTGCAATTTTTGCCCCGTTGATTTTTTTTCAATGGGGCAATTTCATGAGAAATGTTAGTAATGGTCAAAGGCACCGAAGTAGGTTTGATGGTTTTGAGTAGACTTGGTGCTATCTCTTCACAATCTTAAAAGTGGATTTTAAACTCAGCACTTTTGACGGAGTTCGATATGTGTTCTCCCATAGGATCTTGTTTCTTTGATGACATGTCTTCCAGAAACACTATCCAGATATGGAACTTCTTCGGGGTACTTTTCCATCACTAAAGTAAATAGATCTTGAAAATCATTTATATGGTAGCTTGAGAAGAATAGATATGATTTCTGAACTAAAATCACATTCAAAGAATACATGCATGTCAGTCTCCATGTGATTTTTGCAAAATAAATATGCTTCTTGATTAAGTTTTCTCTTGTGGGAAATATATTATGACATGTTTTGAAGATAAAATGCTTTATTTTTGTCACCACTTTCATTGCCCAACGCTGTTCGAACACTGAGTTCTGTCTATTACTGTTGCCTTCACTGACATCTGAGTTCATCTATTGTTGCCTGATAAAATTGTATGCCGATGTCACTGTGAAAGATCCTTCCTTGTCTACGATGTCACTGAGGTCACGATGAAAAAGTCATTGGCAGTCAACATGTGCTCCATAGTGTGATTACCGCATGATGACGAAATAATATTTATCAGTGTCTATTAACGTTTATCAATGGATAAGTTTTCGTGAATCCATCGTGACCTCAAGGCACGATGACAATCACGATGGGTGTGTTTAAGACATCATTTTGCATCTAGGGACGATTTTTCATGGTGTGTAGGGCCGTAAGGGGATATGTGATGTTTTTTTACTGTTGTGGTATTTGATGTTTGTTGTTGTTGGTGGTTGTGGCATATAATGTTTGGTGATGGTGGTGGTGGTGATTTTGTGTATTTATAAAAGAAAGATGATTGATGGTGGTGTTGATTGTTGGTGGTGGTGTTGTTGTAAAAAAGAAGACCACAGAAAAGGGGGAGGCATGCAATTTAACCCATTGATAGCGGAAGCGACATGAAAATCAAGAAAAAAGGAGGAGTGGGGGCAAAAAAGATTTTAAAAAGGGGGGTGTATTCTTTAAAATTTCTCCAACCCCCTCCGCTCTGACTTCCCCATCAAAATGACTAGTTTGCCCTTAATGAAATTATTTAGTTTGACCTCCCTCCACGTCGCCTTCTTCTCTTCTTAGTTTAGGTTTTTCAAGACCCATCTCCCTTTTTTGTTCCATTTTTGTTCCATTTTTGTTCCAACTTTGAGCTCCATATTTTCTCCTTCTTCCTTATTTTGTTCAATTGTTATTTTATGTCTCACCTCCCCCAAAATCGCACACCTTGATTTCCTCCAAGCGTGACAACGCATTTTCACTTCGGACAAATTTTTCATCGTGCCTTCATCGTGACATAAAGGCACGATGAAGGTCACGATGAGAACTTGGGATAATCATAGAAAATGTCATCATGCCTTTAGATAATTCAATTCTGTCGAAAGGTCACAGCCGGTTACTTAATAATCTCTGGCAAAAATGCGTTTACAATTGAAAATGCGTTTACAATTGGATCAACGAAAAGAATTGGAGGAGCGTATGATGAAGCAACAACGTATAATGGCGGAAACAATAAAGAAAATGTTGTAGGACATGAAATTTCGTTCTCATCCAACTTGCTTTACCTGAAGACCTTAAATGTTTTTTATATTAGTTTGTTTTATCTTTACTTTTTTATAAGAACTTATCACTATGATGTCAACTTACACTAGGCGGCGCTTCATTCTATTATCATACTATTTGGAAAACTTGATCACTAGGCTATTTTAAAAGATTTTGGGTGCATTTTGTAAGTTTTTAACGAGGACAATTTTGTCCGTTCACATTTGATTATGTATGGGATAGAGGATTTATTAATTTTTTTAATTATATTTTTCATTATAATTATGAGACGGTTTTGTAAAGACATATCTCATGCTAATACCATCGCTATTTCCATTGCAACATGTAAATGTTTTGTGACATGTTAAAAATCATTGCAAATCCCTTACAAACTAGAGACGATTATTTCCCTTTCAAAATCGAAGCAGTTTTGCAACAAGCCATCTTCCCTTACAAGATAGAAGCAATTTTGCCACAAATTAGCCCATAAAACTTTCAAAATATTAAGAACTAGAATCGTTTCGAAAATTCGAACGCAGCTCCGTTGCAGATCGCAAGCAAATTAGCAAAGGATACAGATGAAAATCGTGTTTTCGACATATTATAGCGTCGAACACTTCCATTGGAACTTCTCTTTTCTTAATTTCATTCACCAACGAGCCTTTCGAAGACAACAAACTTAGCTACCAAAAAAATTCGTTGGACAAAATTGATTGCAAAGCACTTATAAATGTCTACCAGTATCTAAATATGCGAAGATTTGTGTCTCGCTACTGATGTCTTTTTTTCTTGTAGTATGAACCACTCACTTATCATTTTTGTAACGTGCAAGTCACGCGCTTCCATGTCAACTACACGTGTGAGTGTACCTAAACCACAACAGTGGTCGTCGAATATGAAGAGCCATTGTTGTCGATCTCCTACTACTAGTCCATACTCAATAGGTGCATTAAATTTAAAATTGACCATCCATCATCCACTCGCCGGGTCCACCAGGGTCATCCTGTAGGTTCTATAATTTGGCATGAATAAGAAAATAAAATTTGGCATGAATAAGAAAATAAAAACTTAAATGTATGTCATTTTATTTGTAAAACTTCAATAATAAAATGATATATATAGGAGTTAATTTTTTTAAAGTTAATCTCCAACTACAAAACTATACATGAATGGAGGATTACGTGTTACTCAAATGAAAAGAGTATATAAGAAAGCATGGATGCATACTCCGATTTCACGAGCTACATATATAAGAATTATCCTTGAAAAAACAATATCTACAAATCTTAACCAAAAGCATAACTAAAACAACTTTATTATATTATTAGATGATGAACTAATAAATGAGAATTTTTTAATCACCTTTTTTTACAAAGAAAACTTCATATATATATATATATAAATAATACTTATGCTCAATATTTAGAAGTTTAACAATATAGAAATTGTACATAAATGTGTTTTGATTAAATAATACTTTTATTTACTACTTAACCAAATGAAAGTTATAAAATGATTGAGTTACAAAAAGAACAATTAACTATTTTCATCCTCAAGGTGTAACAAGCTAAGATTGGTCATCTATAGATAGAGTCACAATAAGTCACATACATAAGGTTTAATTAGATACTTTTATATAGTGATATAAACAAGCCAATATATACGAACCTCTAAGTTTTGGTTGATTAATACGAGATATTTTACTGCCGACGAGAACATCATTACTATTAAAACTTTAAAAACGTTACAAGCCATAAATTTAATGGTCCAAGATAGACTTAGGAGAAGATGGTATCCACGCACATAAATATATTAATTGATGGATGAATGCAAAAGACGTAAATAATAAATGATGATTCAACTCAACTGTATGCTTCTCCTCACCACCACGTACGTAAACCCCAAGTTTACGATCTCAATACAGTATGGTAGCGGTCAACACAACTTGTCTTAGTGACAAAGCATGCTGAGTCAAGACATCTTGCTCTAGTGGCAAGCATGCTGACACCTCTAGCGGAGGTCTCGGGTTCGAGCCCTCTTGCTAGCAAGGAAGTGGTCAGAGAGAAGAATTTCTCTCACTAGTTTGATGCTAGTCGCCTCTTTCCTTGAATTTACGAATTGTACTGATGTTTGGTGATTGTAATGGATTATTCGTATTAATAAAATCAAAGGGTAACCCCCTTTTTTTTATAAAAAAAAAAAATAATAAAAAAAAAAGCATGCTGACACCACTAGCAGAGGTTTCGAGTTCGAGTCCTCTTGCTAGCAAAAAGAAAGAGGTCTGAGCGATCTTATTGAGATAATCGAATGGTCTAATGCACGGTTGAGCAAACATTTATTTATTCATGAGATTAAAGATATGAATCTCATATATAAGAAAAGAGATTTGAAAATTATTGTAATAATATTAACTACCACTCTCACAGAAAGACTATTATTGCTCGACGACCGATTAAAACTAAAATTAGATTAAAACATATCATTACTTAGTTATCACCATATTCATTGTTATCACTATATCATTGTTGAGTTAACATAATAATTTACATTAAAACAAAAAGTACACTCTCTTCTCTGTTCCCATACAAATAAATAAAATTTAATGTCATATCATATATTAATCTTGACTTGTTAATTATTTAAGAACTTATATATAAATTTGTTCTGATTTTCAATCAACATATATTTCATTAGAACAGTAATTAAAAAAAAATTGACTGAATATATCCTTATATTATACAGTAAAATTTATTCATTTTAATTTTTTAAATGTACATATTATTGATGTCGTGGACCACCTGATATATACGATTTCTTTCTCCCTACCTTTAACTTTGTGCAAGTGTCCTGCCGACCTTTACGCTTTGATCCAAACAAAGCCGACACTTTGACCACCTTCCATCCTTACGTGGCTTTTATTTATTGGTCCTTTCTCTCAGATACTTTGACACATTTTCATCTCCATTTGCTTCTGCTTCTTCCATACAAAAACCATATTCTAATCTTTTCTTTTCCTATAAACCAAGTATGAAGTATCCCTCACTTTATACAACACTTTTTCTTGTTGTTAATTAAGGCAGGTGAATTTCAAACTTTTTTGGTTATTGACAAAAGTTTTTTTTTATTACACTATCCAAATAACTCCTCAATTTAATCTTCATATGTATAATATTTAGGCTATACATAAAACAGGAAAGTTGAAAATATTTGGTGAAGCCTAAAAAGTCTTGCAAGCTAGCTATATGATATTATAATTGATTGATTACATGTTAAATTGAATTAATCAACTTAAAAAGTATAATTACTCATAATTTTATTTTTATTATTTTTATTTTTACGTCCAAATATAACTAACCCACTTAAAAAGTAATTACTCATAGTTTTATTTTTATTATATTTATTATAAAATAGTTATTACTACTCTACCTTTATATATAATGTATAAGCTTCGTCATAATTTAAATTAAGTTAAAATTATAAAGATTGCAAACAATGACTGTGCCAAAAATATATTGTGTCCGTTGTTTTTTCAATAAATGAATATAAATAAAATAAAATATTAATTCACACATTTATTGATTATGCACCCGGTGGCTAGTATCTATAAAGTGGGAATGTCTTAATTATTTGTTGAAGTATATAAAGTCATGTACATTAGATATGTGTCATTCTACTTCATCGCCACTTATCCCATTTAAACAATTAATTTAGAAAACAATTATGTTATTTATTCAATTTTAATAACTAACTTAAAAATAAGTATCCACAATTATTATGGAGTAGTTATTAACAAATATAAGTATTCATAATTTATACTCTCTGTCATTTTATCTTGGTTTTTTTACTTTTCACGGTCATCAAGACACGATTTATAACGAACATATCTCTAGTTTTACATGTGTAAAAGTTATAAAAAAATTGATATTTTAAAAATATAGATTGAAACGAACTTAACAAGATCTAACATGTGGCTATATTATTTCTTATATACTAATGAAAATTCATGATAAAAAAATTTAAAAGTTGATTTCATAAAATCTAAAATTCAAGATAAAAAAAAAAGAGCGAAGAAGTATTAAATTAAGATTATTATGATGTAAGTTATCATTGTGCAAAAAATACAGTAGTTTGATTAATGGAGCAATAATGACTAATCATTTGAGATATGTGTCTCTAATGTAGTCAGTAGGTAATCGACCAATTAGTCATCACTTACCGAGTACCATATTTAAGGCTCATATTCTTTGATTGTTGCAACGTGTAGGTTATCAAATGGGTTGCAATATTTTGTGTGTCGATATTCTGACCTATTTTGGACAACTTTATTTAAAGAAAACGAGGGTGATAAAGAAGTAATCACTAGTACAAAATCGTATTTAGATAATACCATTTAGACAGCACAAATCAAAAAAACGCAGTCTAAGTCTCACTTAGACAGCGCTCCAATGCATGTTGTCTAAGTCAAAACACAATATTTCGCCTATAATAACCTATCCAAATATAATCATCAGTATGTATATTGAGAAAACTAGTAAATAGACAGTAGTAGATGTTCAAATATTCACTCTACACCACGAGTATTAAAACCCAAATCGATTCCACCACCCCAAATCATTGGCTATCACCACATTCCACCACCACCACCACGAGTAGCCTCGCTCCACTTCGACCACATTAACCACCATTTTTGACCCTCAGAGGTTATTGCGCATACTACATTTGTTTGTTTATTGAAGACATTTTAGAGTCGGGGTTAACCAATGTTCCGGGCTTGGTTAGTAACTATCTCATTTGGAAACTCATATTAAATTTAACAATGTATTAACTAACTTAATTATTATGTTTTTTTTTTAATTTTCAGTATTTTCAGAATCGACACTGCAACTCCTTTTCTGATGCTCGGATTGAGCATGTCCAGATAGAATGGTGTGGTTACTTTTTTAATAGCTTTCTGAATGATATATTGTAATAATATGCTTGAATTGTTTACATTCGCACATGATAATTCTCTTTTCATACATTGCGTTGTAATGTTTGTAAAATGTTCGAGTGTAATGCGAATTGATAGTGTTTTAATGCATATGATAATTTTGGTTGCTGCGTACGATATTTGTTTTTTATTAGCATTACTGTGATTGAAAGCTGAAAACAGGGTGGGCTGGTATTAAACAGTATAATAGTGAAAAAAAAATCAACTTAAACAACGCTCATAGTAGTGATGTCTAAGTGAACTATTAAAAATTAATTTTTTTTAAAGAAAGGATCTTAGACAGCGCGACACGGGAGCGCTGTCTAAGTCCCACTTAGACTGCGCTCAATGAAACGCTGTCTAAGTGGGACTTAGACAGCGCTCCCGTGTCGCGCTGTCTAAGTGTTTTTCACTTAGACAGCACCCTCCTTAGTAGCGTTTTTTTATATACTTGGGTAACTTAATTTTTTTGGAAAATCAAGAAGCCGTGTTAGAACTTTCCTAAACCTCCTTTTCCCAATTTCTTAATTTGTTAAAACCACCAATATTTTCCAAACTTCAATGAAAGATTCATTTCTTGAAGCCACCCCACAGCCCAAGTACCCCATTACATCAATTAATTAATTAAAAGAAACAAAGTTGATATATATATATATATATATATAGACGTCGGTAGCACTCGTCCTAATTGTCGGACGTGTGTCCTTCATTCATTTTATTACAAGTGCCCAAATGCCAAATGACATCAATTAACGTAACTAATCCCCTATTGTCCTCACTATAAATACCCCTCCTTATCGTAACAATTTCATCAAACACAATCTAAAGCATTATATTCTCATACTGCATTCAAATATTCATTTCCCAAATTAGTTGTCCACTTTTATTATCCAAACTAAATATGGCAGAGTACGATCACACCAAGCAACAAGAGTATGTTGCACCTGTTGAATCCCAAGATAGGGGTTTGTTTGATTTCAACAATAAGAAAGAGGAGCAAAAGAAACCGGAAACAATTAGCAATGAGTATGTCCCAGAGCATAAGCATGAGGAAGAAAAGAAACATGAAGGTTTAATTGAGAAATTCACTCGTTCTGATAGCCACGGCTCTAGCGTGAGTTTTCTTTTCCTAAATAGTCGTCGTGTGATAATAGTGTCGGATCTTGAAATAATATTCGCATGCTAACAAGTAACAACGTTAAAATCTCGTTTCAACTTAAGAAGATAATTGTTTTATTTTGCATGAACAACTTACAATTTTGTAGTTATTACTAATATACAATAAACTTTTCGCAGTATTGAATTTGAGTCATTAAAATAGTTTAGATATTGTGAATGGTTAATTTAGTGATATCTGATCCTACTTTCAATCAAAAGTTCAATACTATCATCGTTAATCTACAAAAAAAACAAAAATAAAAAAAACAGTCTATATATTATATAACTTATAGTAAATGGCTGAAAATGATCCATTTTCAGTGATGAAGTTAGTGCATGCATAATTTTATAAATACATAGACATTAACTTAAGAAAGTATTTTATTACCATATAGTGTATTTACTACTCCATTAACATTTTATTTAATGTTATCTTGTTTTGCAGTCAAGTGATGAAGAAGTGGATGAAAATGGAGAGAAGAAAAAGAAGAAGAATTTGAAGGACAAGATCAAGGAGAAGATAACAGGAGATGACAAGAAGGTTGAAGTTGAGAAACTTGATGATGATGAGACAGGGGACAATAAAGGGTTCCTAGACAAGATCAAGGAGAAACTCCCGGGGGGCGACCACAAGGAGGCTGAAAAAGTCCCCCCTCCAGCCGCCCCCACCCCGGAAAGCCCCACAGAGAAGAAGGGTATCATGGATAAGATCAAGGAGAAGATGCCTGGATACCATCCTAAAGGTGAAGAAGAGAAGGAGAAGAAAGTTGAGGGTGAACATCACTATTGATTTCATCATGTGTTTGGTTCAAAGTGTGTGTCCCTTGTGTTATGTCTATTTTGATGCATGTTTTGTCATGGGGATTTCTTTTTCCTCATTTTGGTCTTATGCTTTTCTTTGAAAGGCTAATAATAAATGTGTTTTGAAGTTATGTATTGTGATATAGGAGGTCTTCATGTCCATATCTTGTTATGTGATCATGTTTATTAGTGGAATGATTACTTCCTTTGTATACTTACTCTCTTTTTTGTGCCTTCATTTTGTTTTATGTTTCTTGTTGATGAATATTCTAATCTTTTTTTACTTTTTTTTTCATTTTTGCCAACTACACTCTATCTAAAACCTCTCACTTTTATACCAAATGTAATAAAAATATAAGTCATAAATAACTTAAGGAAAACAAAAAAGAAATTTTTATTTGGAGGGCAACCTTACAATCTATTTTTTCCTCTATGTTTTTTGCTTAATTTGATAAAAAGAAAAATAAAACTTTTAGTTTGAGAAAATAATTGGTTTATTTTTATTTTGGACCATGAACTATGATAAATTTTTTAAATTGGACTCTAATACTATTCTAAGTCTCATATTGGACCCTATATTATGGTTTGTCTCATTTTACCCCCTAAAATGTCAAATATGATGTAATTTCGTTTTAAAATAAGGGCAAAATTGAAATAGCACATATATTAAACTTTTGGGTACAATTCACAAATAACAAAACTTATTAAATTAAAAATAAATCCTAGGCTTCTATTCATTTTGAACCCTGAACTATCACGTAAGTTTCAAATTGGACCCTGATACTATCATTAGTTATTTGTAAAAACGCCCCAAAAGTTTGATATATGTGATAATCCGAATTTGCCCTTCTTTTAAAATGAAATTCAATCTAAAATTGGCATTTGAGGGGGCAAAATGAGACAAAACGTAGTATAGGGGGGCAATTTGAGGCTTATGATAGTATTAGGGTCCAATTTGAAACTTACGTGATAGTTCAGAGTCCAAGATGAAAATAAGCCAAAATAATTTGTTAGATTAAGGAACAAGGGAGTATACTTAAATACTCCATATGTTGTAATTCGATTTCTTCCTTTTTGTGATGATTTATATTATATTATTATTATTATTATTTCTAAAGTGCATTTCAACTCACTTTTAGTTAATAATTTAATTAAAATTAAAATAAGTGTATTTATTTAATCATATTCAAAAACTACTTAAAAAATTTACTAAATGTGATATATTGAATTTATCCTTCTATTAAACTTAAATTCCATCTAAATTTGAAATTTCACAGGATAATCTAAAACTAAATAAAGTTTAGGACACAACTTACGTGAAAGACTCAAGATAAAACTCAAAACTATCTACGCATTGGACTAGCCAACTCGAATCCGACTCAATATATGGCTCCCAATTGAATTAAAACAAACTCTATCCAAGTCAAACTAAACTGTGGTATGGTTGGGCTAGCAAGCCGGGTTTTTTCTAGGGCTAAGAAGCTACTAGAAAACAAAAACGAAAATCAAATCCCAGAAAAACAGTTTTGTTTATCCACTGTCCAAGTCATCTCCCTTCAACTATTGCTAGCTGCAAAGTTTTGAGATCATTTTCTCAATTGTCCAATTTATTAGTTGTCCAGTTTCTCAATTGTCGTGTTTCTCTTTGTCAGGTTTTATTTCGTTTTTGTCATTTACTTTTCTATGTGTAGTCTTGATTTTATTTCCTTATTCTTTTGATTTTTTAATTTAATCTGATATACCCAACTCTGTTCTTACTTCCATCATACCAAAAATATTGTCAAGTTTGAATTTTGATGGTTGGCTAAAAATGTTTCATTTATTTATTTGTATATGGTGTATAATAGTTTTTGAAAAATATGAAACAATAGAATTATTTAAGGTATTTTATTATTAACGTGATAATCTTGATGTTAATCAAAGTTATGTTTGCTAAATTTGACCTTTTGGAAATTAAACTAGACAATTTTTGAAATGGGGAAGTATTTTTTGAATTTAGTATGAGCTAGTATTATATGTGGTAACTATTAATATGTACACTAGTCATTAGTAATATGCACTGTGCATAATGATTAAGCTATTGCACCGTAGCTGTTCCCGAAATTTGGGCAGGTACTCGACTACTGGTACAAATATGATATCCAATTACTGTGATAAGGTAGATATGCTTATAGTTCTGCAGCAATGGTGCGGTAGGAGGTTGCGAAGTTTGAGATTTTGGGGGTATCAAAGTGAACACGGAACGTTGAAGTGTAGTAGATTTTCTTTTGATAGTGTTTTGATTTATAAAATTCTACATTTGATGATCACTACATTTAGGATTCTGGTTAAATTGATTGCTCATGGATCCTTGTACGATTGTTAAGATATCTCTTTATGTTGGAGTAGTATTAGTTCTCCTTATGTTGAGTCTGAAAGCAAACAAAAAGATAATATCTCGATAAATTTAGATTGAATTTGACTAGTATATTGTAGATGGACTTCAAAATTTATTATCATAACCTCTTTCAGCTCTGAGGTTTGTTGAGGGAGGAGAATATTATATGATCACACAACAACTAGAGTCAATTCTATATGAAGGTGTAAGATTTGGCATTATCAATTGAGACAAATTTAGTATACTGCTTCTAGATTTGTCCATAACCTAATGAACATATCTTCAGGGGAAGTGTTTGGAATCGCCGTTAGCGTAATATTTCGAAAACAAAACATTTTCCATCTTTGAGGATTGAATTTGTGGACTAGATGCATGCTCCTTCGTTATTGTTGTTAGGGTTGGGTATGGTGATTGATGTATGTTCCTTATGATAGACTGTTGCATAGCTCTGCCGCATTGCACCAAACAAAAAATAAAAAATATGAGGAGAAGAAGTTTGCACATTTACGTAGGAGTTGCTCTTACATCTTCTTAGAAGTGCTTTAAATGGTTTAACAGCTTTAACCTTCTTAGGGTCTCATTAGTGATCTTGTTGCACAGTTACTGGTGAACATCAGATTACATGGCAGACAAGCATGATGTTGAAGGTTCATCCTCCAGTAATGTTACAGATAGGCTTCCGGATTCCACCATAGAACTCAATGTCAAGACTCTAAATTCCCAAAATTACCATTTTAATGTGGATAGGAATGTAAGTAACTTGCTACTACTATATGCTGTTCAGATTTAAAGTAAATATGAATCTTCTGAGTATTATATCTCTAATTTTTAAGTATTATTGTAGACTTTGAAAATTATGCTATACTCTTAACAGAACTATTGATGAGCAATTTTAGAAGTTTCTACGTGCCGTGAAAGTTCAAACATACTTTAATTTGTGTTTGAGTTGGAACTTATATAACCTGATACTGGCATCGTGTCGTTTGGTCCTGTTTCTGAGCCAATATCTGACTAACACAGTTACACATGTCATTATATTAGAAATGTTTATGTAGAGGAAGTACCATTTGTTGAATGTGGCAGCACCAGCACATGATTCTTATGTCATGCGTCACATGATTTGGAATAGCAGGATGTACTCCTCTTGATGGCTCTTTCGTAATATCTTTTTCAGATTATAAATTATTCATATTTAGCAGCATTTGATATGCTTTCCTGACTTCCCTCAGTGTACTTTAGTATTCTTTTTTTTGGTTGTGACTGTGAGCAGTTGTTGAATATATTTCTGATGTATTTTATATTTGAAATCTCTCAGATAACAGTTTTAGCTTTTAAGGAGAAAGTAGCCAGTCAAACTGGTCTCCCTGTTGTGCAACAGCGGCTCATTTTTAGGGGGAAGGTTTTAAAAGACAATGACCTTCTTTCTGACTATCGTATCCTTTCATTTTATTGTTTCCTTTATTCATTTTATATAATATTTGTTTCTCTTTCTAGATTGAGTATTACACTGACCTTCAAAATCTCCACCTCCAGTTGGGCTCCACTCATTATCCTAATTCCTAAGCATGGTAGAACTAATTTTCTTTATCATATCATTAGTGTTCCCCCTGCTAGATCCCATGGTGCTTTAAATTTGGTCTGGGTATTAAGATAGAGTAGTTCTTAGGATTAGCTTGCTTAGTGTTCCCCTTGATAGATACTTTGTTCGTCAATAAGAACTCTTAATCTTGTTTGTCATCCACATATCACATGATGGTTTCACTTTGGTCTTTTTATTTGGATGTAGTGGTTCTTAGGGTTGTTAGTGTCTTCTCGGGAAAATGGTTTCCATTCCTAAGTTCTGTATTGTTTTTGTAGATCCATTTCTTCTTAGCCCAGAAGATAATAGTCGTTAATATGTTCACTGTTATCATTCGCCTGAAGTTAGTGGGTTCTCATGTTCTTTTTCATTATTTCATCGCTTTGTGGTTTCTCTATGTTTCAACCTTTACTCAATATAGATGTGGATAGTGGGCATACTCTACACTTGGTGGAAAGACAACCTTCTGTATCTCAACCCTCCTCTGGTGCTACCACTGGAGGCTCAAACACAAATGATGGAAGCAGAGGTATTCACTGACTAATTTCGGCTTCTTTATTTCAACATTCCTCTAGGATTCAGATCATAGTCTTATCTTTTATTCAGGCCAAGAACCTGGTGTTGGTGGCCCTCGTAATCGCGTTGGGCAAATTTCACACAGTATAATGGTAGGAACTCTTAATGTTGGGGATCAAGGGGAAGGTGGCATTCCAGATATAAGTCGTGTGAGTCTGCTGTGATATACTTCTACTGTATATCAGTTTTTACCTCAGTCCATAATGTATGTTCGTTCATGTTTCTTACACTTAATATGAATACAGGTTATAGGTTCTGTTTTGAACTCAATTGGTATTGGAAGTCAGATGGGTGGTGGAATTCCTGGTATGCAGGTGCGTTTTCACTGGGATTCTGCTTGTTGGTAGAAATTATTTAACTCATCAGCTGGTTGGGATCTCTATCTACTTAATTGACGTTTTGCGATGATCTTGTTTGGCTTCTCTATCTTGGCTTAGATGTCATTGATGTCCATCAATATTTCATGTTGAAGGGGTATTCATAAGATTGCTGGCCTAGTGTGGGACTATGTCAACTATTTCTGCCTTTTATGTTCTTTGGATTGGTCCTAATTCATCATTTCCGTTGTGCATGCATCAACCGTTTGGAATAGTTCTCTTCATTTTGTGTTTGTGATACATTTAATTATTAATCGTAATATCATGTTAAGGTGTTCCATTCAATGCAGTACACTTAATATTGTTTTATTGGTTTCATATTCCCACACCATGTGTCCATAAAACTTGATGCCTCCTTTTCGGGCGTCCTGCCATATTTGGCTAATTGTTAGTTTGGACATAAACCTATTTGTCCATGGCCAATTTTAGGACCCAATTATTTGTATGGCAAAATTGAACACTAACCTACTAAATAGTGACCAATTTAGCTATCCTGATATTTGCTGTTGCCAAATCTATCAGAAAATTGATGACACCTCATTTGATATTTAGTAATTGAACTTCAGAACATCTATCATTTTAGGGATTTTTATTTGGACACATGGAATTAATTGTGGTGAGTGTTCGTTTTGTTTATGGAATTGGAATTTGGATCCAACTTCCTACTTTCTGGGTATCTCTGTGGAATCATCAGATTCAATTACCTATTGTTTTAGGCACTGTTTTGGTTTTTTAGTCCTTTAAAGAATTTCGGGAGAGGATCTTCAACTTTCCGATATTCATTGATACCCACAAGTTGCTTTTGCACAGTCATGCACACTCGATGAAATAAAAATAGTTGCGTAGGCGACTTCTCTCAGCAAACGATGTGACTAGTTGTCACCCGATTATTCTGTCTACTTATTGTGCATACAATGCCTGATTTGAATAACACTGCTTGATGTTGTCCTTAATGGAGTCCTTCCAATATGTACGCCTCTTGGTTATACCATTTAATCATTGTGCATGTCTTATTTATCTCTGCAACTGAAGTTGATCTATGTTCAGTTCAGTGGTCCTGTGGCAACACCTCAAGTAAATGAAACAGAAGGTTCAAGGAGCGGTGCTGGTGTGCAAAGTGAGTCAGAAAATCAATCTTCCAATGGGCAGCCATCTGCTGGAATGTCTATACCTCAAGCAGTACAAATCCCGGTTGGAGCGGCTATTGCGATTCCTACACTTAGTACTGTGAGAGCGTAATATTTACTCCTGAAAAAGTTTTATGCCACAGTGAAATTCGATTTATACTTCTTTTTGTTCCCTCCAGCCAATTCCTGATTCCCTAAACACGCTGTCTGAGTTCATGAACCACATGGAACGAGCATTTGGACGAAATGGTAATATTTATCAAACTTCGCCCTACCTTTGTGTTGCTTTAAGTGGATATTCTGAATATTCCCTCTTCAATTTTGTTATCATAGATCCTGCTAACCAGTCACCTGGCAGCACTGAAGACTTACCTAGAATTGAGTTACCTACAAGTTCCAATGGTGGAGCCACATTAGAAGGATTAAGTATTGTTCTGAGACAAGCAGAACAACTAATTGGTGGCCGTGCTGTTGCAGCTTTATCTGTAAGTGGTTTTCCTTATGTGCGTCAGCTTTAGTTGTCTTTTCTCTTTATAAACCCTTGAAGATATTTATTAAAAGAGATCATGTTGATCAATAATTAATTCTGATTGTTGGATATGGGGTGTATAACGACATGGTAATAATTCATAGTTTACATAGTCTTTAGGCTTTCTTGTTTTCCTATAAAATAAGTTTTGTTTATTAAGTCGGAGCACAAAGCTACTTGGTTTGCTCTGTTCCATAAAAAAGATCCCCACATTTTTACTGATTCTTCTCTCCTTCGTAATTGGCTGCGATCTCGTAGCACATTGCAGGCCGTCTGGAACAAGAAGCTGGTTCTACAGACATTTCAGTACGTGGACAGATACAAGCCGAGGCTGGGCAACTAGGTCTGGAAATGCAACATCTAGGTGCACTATTCTTAGAGCTTGGAAGAACAATCTTGACCACACGTCTCGGACGATCTCCTGTATGTACTTTGTCCCTTCTCTGTATCTATGTCCCAACCATGAGTTACTTTTTACATGTATGTTCCAAGTGGGAGTTACTTTTGACATTCTGTCCACGTTGCAGGCTGAATCATCTATAAATGCTGGACCTTCAGTCTATATATCTCCTAGTGGGCCTAATCCAATTATGGTTCAGGTTTGTTGATGGCTTCAGGTCTTTTGAAAGATCTAAATGTATTTGTTCTTACAGCCATTAGTTGTCTCTCTGAATGAAGTATATTGCATTTGCTTTGTAGTAGAAAGAGACCAGTTATGTTTACAACGAAGAAAACTTATTCTTACTAACAAAATATTACATTTATTTCCTTTCAGTTTAATTGGGGGCTTTATATTCAACAAAAAGTCAACTCACTTTTGACTTTTGAAACCTCTTGTATCTTTATCAAAAGATTAATAAAATTAGTCAATACACATTTGTGTGTTAGCTTGTTGCAAGTTAATAACAAAATATTTAAAATAGAATAATTTGGTGTTAAGGTTGAGTAGGTTTATTGCCAAGTCCAATCCCTTAGTTAAATTGTAATGGAGGCATTTGACTTTCGAAACTTCTTTGTAGCATTAATTTGTGCCAAGAGTCCAATTCTCAGATCTATTTCTTGTTGCTTTATCAACTTCTATGTTCTCATATATTTTTTCTAAAAATGTTAGGCGGACTCTGATAAGTAAGAAGAAAAGCAGTACTCCCTCCATCCATAATCTAAGGGACTCTTTTCTTTTCATTTATAGGAACCCTCGAATTAATTCCTCTTTTACTGAACTTGGTAAATAAATGGAAAACTTCATTTATGACATTTGTTCAAATTTTCCTTTTAAGTTTGTGTAAAAGCAATCGGGCCTTGGAAAATGGGACGGAGAGAGTAAAGAATTTTGTCTTTAAACATTCTTAACTGCTAGGATTTTGTCACCTAATTCTTTTAAATGTTGCTATTATTGTGTCATGGAGAATTGTTATGATTGAAAGACTAAATTCTTGTCATCTCAGCCTTTCCCTCTGCAAACTGGCTCCCTTTTTGGTAGTTCTACTTCGGCTCCAGTAAATTCAGCAGTCTTTGGTCCTCCAACAGGAAACATACCAAGGAATGTGAATATCCATATACATGCAGGTACTACAAACTCCCTGCCCGTACCCTACCCTAAAGCGAAACGTATGTTGAAGTTTAGCTGCTAGCTTATTGAAAGTCTATTGGATCAAAGGCTGGACTAATGCATCTTGCTTCTACAGTTGGCACGAGGGGGGTGAATGGAGAAGGGTCTGTAGCAGATCGCAATAGTGGTTCTGGTGATTCTGGCCAAACAAGAGATATGCCTATGAGAAATGTTACTGGAACAGCCACTCATTCTCAACCTGCGACCATCTCGATTTCAAGCCACCCTGGTGCTTTTGCATCACAACAACATCCATCAGCTTCTTTGTCTTCTGCCTTATCTGAGTTGAATTCCCGACTGAGACATCTCGTTGATACCATGCCAAGTGAGCTGCGGGCGCCACGAGGTACACTAATGCTTGCAAATTTTAAGCTCAATCCCATTTTATTGAGTGAATTTTGTGTCGTGCAGATCAGTCGAATAACTCAAATGTTGATGGACAGTCTGCTGGTAATGATGCTAATGAGACCACACATAATGTTGAAACGAACAACACAGGGGAAGAAAGAAATCAACAGGTCTGGCTTATCTTCCAATTGTCTCGAAGAATAGAGATACTTAAAAAGCTAGGACTAAGATCATTAAATTGTTTCAGGCACATGATCAAGAACTCCGACCTCGTGATAATGATAATGCAGAAGGCCATATTGTCTTCACAGAACCCTTTGGCAGCTCTGCAGAGAGCTCTAATATCCTGACCGGTTCATCTAAGCTCAGTGCGGATGGCGCATCGCAGTGTAGTCATGATCAAGAACTCCGACCTCGTGATAATGATAATGCAGAAGGCCATATCGTCTTCACAGAACCCTTTGGCAGCTCTGCAGAGAGCTCTAATATCCTGACTGGTTCATCTAAGCTCAGTGCGGATGGCGCATCGCAGTGTAGTCATGGTGATCATCAGGCTTCGTCAGCAACTCCTCTTGGCCTAGGTTTTGGCAGTCTGCAGCCAAAGGTACACTAAATTATTTGAGGCATGTCAGAAGAATCTAATGGACTGCTTTTGCCTCTTTAACGTGGAATAGAATGTACAATGACTAAAGAAGGGAATACTTTCTTAACTTGGGCTTGCTTTCCTCTTGGACAAGGGGAGTATTCCCTTCAAATTTGTGGATTCTAATAGCAAAAAAAAATTGTGTTTAAACAGCTAATGGATATTTGTCCTTGGTTGGATAGCTGCTGTCATCTTTTGGTTTTTAGTTGTGATTGTGCTATTATTTGCCTTTCTGTTAGAATTTATTTCATTCAAATAATTACAACTACAATGCCAGGGGCGAAGAAGACCGTCTAAAGTACAGACAAAGAGTGGTGCCACAAGTAGTCAGGAACAATCAAGAGCTGTTGGGCAACAAGTCTTACAGTCTCTGGCCTCTCTTGGGAACAGACAGAGTACTGAAAATGTCCCTGGTGGTTCCCTGCTTAGTTCTACTAGTTCAGTCGTTGACAGTATACCAGTAGGATCACAGATTACTGGCGGACAACCTGATATTACTAATACCATGTCGCAAATTCTCCAAAGTCCTGCTTTAGGAGGTCTACTGACTGGAATTTCTCAGCAGACTGGCCTTGGTTCACCTGATGCATTAAGAAATATGATGGGACAACTAACTCAGAACCCAGCAATGAGGAATACAGTCAATCAAATTGCTCAACAGATCGACAGCCATGATCTTGCGAGCATGTTCTCTGGGATGGATTCTAGCCAAGGTGGTGGAATTGATCTATCAAGAATGATGCAACAGATGATGCCCATTGTAACTCAGGCTTTAGGAGGTGCTTCATCTTTTGGGCAGTCTATGCCTTCTGTGGAAACCCAAAGACCACAAAGCAGGCCGAGGAGAGATGTACCACCAACTCCCAACACCACGCAGGTATGTTTTAACATGAAAACAAATTGTATGAAGTATAAGAGCATTGAGGAGACTGCATAATTAATATATGCTGCTTGACTTAGCATAATTCTTCCTTAATAATGCTTGTACGTTAAAACAATCGTCCAGAGCTGTAGACCAATGTTTTCTTTTTCTTTCTTTGAGGAGTTGAGACTAGTTTTGCCAATAATTTTTCACATTGTAAATAATTTTTAAAACCATTCACCTGAAAGAGAATGCTTGATCTAGTTTTTCACTTTGTTATACTTTTCCTCATTGTAATTTTTTTTTAAAACCATTCACCTGAAAGAGAATGCATTGATTTAGTTTTAGCCATCGGTATACTATGAATACTAGAGTTGCACTTGCACCTCCCCTGAGTTTTAGATACATCCATTTAACTGTGTCAGAATAGTCAAGTTGATCAAATATCATCCTAAATTTTCATGTGACAATGACTCCATTATAGTGCGGCTAATCTTCTTCCATAGGTTTCCCTTCAATAAGTGTCAAGTTGATCAAATATTCTTCCTAAAAGTTAAATTCCCAATTGTTCCATAATTAAAGTTACTATTCTTATTCAATAGGTCGACCTTCATCAAGTGTCCAGAAGAATTGAAGAGAGGAGTCCCCCACAAGAAGTATTGCGTTCATTGATTGAGAATGCTATTAATTCGGATGGTGTTACAATGCTGGAAAATTCTTTGATTGAATTATGCAGTGAAGATGAACTTGTGAATGTAAGGATTCTTATGTTTAGACCCAGGTAGATGTTATTTTTTGCAACACGTTAATTTTTATGATGTCATGGTACTTGCAGGATTTCATGCATATGCTGTGTCAAGATGTTTCCCGTCGACTTGACAGTTGAATATGTAGTATACTGGGAGCTGTATATTTCTTTCCTCCTGTTCATGAGGGTGTAACTTGGAGTATTAGTTGTTACTACTGATTTTCACTGAGCTTGATAGAAGATCACCAAGAGCAGGAGACTTATGTTTTATTTACAGTTGCCATATGCAAAAATTATCTACGCATGCAATCAAGAAACATTTTCTGACAGTGCTATAAACTATTTTGAACGTCACCCCCTTCTATATTCATTTAAGAAATTTGACTTGATATCTCAGCTTCAAGGGTGCCTGACCGCCGACATCAAAGGGTAATTCTGTGCTATTTTATACCGAGGGGCCTTTGTAGTTCTCATTTGCACTGGTCGAATGCTGTTTATTGTACAAACTGGATGTCTGGAGGTCACGGTTTTAGTATGTATGGATGTCAATGGCTATTTTTCGATTTGATTACATGTGAATCGTTGCCAACATACAACTTGGTGACCATATTTGTTGAGAAGATTCATCCCTCATTTGATATGTTCAAAATATATGACCACTGAATACGATCAAAATATATTAAGTGGTTGTGTTTTTTATTGTATCCTGGACAAAAATTTGTGTGCATGAACATAATCCCCATTCAACATTCTACATATCGTGAATTATCTTTTTGGGGTTCATCCAATCTCTGAAATTAGATTCTGCGTGCATGAACTCAGCGCACATTAAATCAAGGTGGTTTATATGATATTCGACTAATTAGCTATTGCCAATTATACAAGAAGTGTTGCAGGTAAACTTAACTACACAAAAGGTTTGGAGGTATGCATTGGTATTAACACAACCAGACATACATGCATCACTTAGGGAGTCCAATAGATGCATGTAGGTTTGGTACAAAATTATGCACAGACGATCAGAGGAGAAAACCCCGTCACTCCTATCCTATAGACGACATCACTACAAAAATTCCATTTCCCACTCAGCAAAGCAAAATCTGCGAAGTAACATGAAAATATTCCAAAACTGAAAGAGGAAGCTACATAACCCGACATTGTCAGCTAAAACTATTATTGTCTTTCCTACCAGTTAGGTGCAAGAAATGCTAGTATCACAAGTCAGAGATAAGCTGAATCCTCATCTCTTAATCATAGTTAGGAATGCAAGAGTCATTCCCTTCGATATACCGCGAAGAATTGAGTGAGGTCAAAGCAATGAGCATATCCTCACATTTACCTCAAATGGATATGCCATAATGACAGTGTATTGGCCTAAATGGAAGTGCAGTTTTTGGGAGACTATTGATCTTTTGCTCCCTGTTCCCTCATATCAAGGAAAGATGATATCCATTTCTTCCAAGAAGCATCTTGTTGTTGCTCGATCCATGAAAGAAGACAACTGTCCAACAAGCAGAAAAAGTTGACGTAGAGAAGTTGATAACTGACGGGGACAAAGCGGAAGTTAATGACTTGGACAACTGGCCACACGCCCCCCTCGAGTATAAATGCTGGAAGAAAATCCCTCTTAACATCATCCTTAACTTGAACGGCACTTTTCCCTGAAGAAAACCCCATATAGGTGAAGAACACCAGCAAATCCAGAGGCCCAAATATTATACCGTCAACTGCAACTTTAGTAGCAACAAACCGGACTGATTTAGGTTGCATATGCATTCGCAACCTTATAAAACGATCTAATCCTTGATACCTACAAGCCATAAACAACGAACAAAGCCATGAGATTCTTGTGATAAAATTCTTCAAATAGACCAAAAAGAAGTAACAACATCAGATTTTTGTGTAAATCTTTCCAGTCCTAGATTATAAGCTTCCACTTATTATATAACACTTCCTTCTAACAAGAGTGCAACGATATGAACTGGTAAGAACAAGAGACCCAGTTAAAATCTCGTCTTGACTATTCGCTACAACATTTCAAGATAATTTTTCAGTTGCCAACATATATCGAGTTCATTTTTCAATCTAAGAGTTCAACCAAGGATACAATAGGAAGAATGACATATATATTTCTGGTAATCAAGAGTTCGTTTGATCAATAACACATTTGGTGTCAATCTAGATAATTGCATAAAACCGACCAATTAAATAGAGGACGGATTATTTCTGGATTCTTTGGGCTCCCCCTTACGTCCCTCTAGTTTCCCAATTATCACCTGTACCACCTCTCACACTCCTACGTTCTCGAGGCTTTTTGGCACAGAGCTATGTTACTTTAGTATATAACATGCTTGCAACAACAGAATCATGGGGGCATACACCCTTCCAAGTTCATCGTATCAATTAATTTATCAGCAGCAGTTTGTCTACTGCTCCACGAATTGGGATACGAGGACATTGATTCTGACTGGGATCACAGATAATGTGTTCTCTAGAAAGTGATATAACTGCAATGAAGTACCTAAGTTCCAACCACCAAAAGTCTTCAGAACATTTTGTCTTTTAAATTGAATGCCCCATGGAAGGACTTTTAAATTGTTCCAAGCAGGCCACAAAAGACTTGGCCTTTGAAACTAGTAATTCGGTCATCAAAAGACGGCCATAATTTTGACATCTAAATGGTAGAAACATCAAATGCCCTGACTCGGAAACAAAAATTCTTGTAGAGATGATGTCAGTCAACTTCCAAGACCTTTTGTATGAGCAGTCAATTAACTCAGATTGTCATGAACCAGTAATAAGTCATTCTAACACCCTAACCTGCTCACAAAAATGTTGGGTTGTACGGCTAGTGGCCTAGTTCAAACAAATCTACAAGGTAGAGAACCGTTAAATTTATATAACCCTTTTCCTAATAGTGAAATCTGAAGGAGTTAACAGGGTAAAGTCTTAAAGTTGTACACAATTGGTGCGACTCAGAAACAAAACTAGACCTAACAGATATGACAACAGTGAAAGTTTCCAGATTAAGATTTTCTAGATTGAATAGGAGGTCATTTAGTAAATTCCAATAATGTTAGAAGATACCCTCGTAGTAAATAGAGGAAGAAACACTGACCAGAAGTGACCAACTGGACCAACAAATGCAAATCCAAACATACTAGTTGTAGCGACTCGTTTCCAGTTGATTCTGAATCTCTTATCTTCATCCTACAGTTGGTATTTCATTCTTAATCAACATGATCAACAAAAGTGATAAATTCAAAGCACAAATTAGAATACAACAATATATTGTAGATAGGTCATCCTAGAAGATGATGATAGGCTACACTAAGGTTTGATTCTAAAATTGCCTCACCAAGATACGTGAATGAAGTAGACTATCGTCCCAGGTGACTAAAACAAATAGTCCTCGGTATGAGCTGCAGGCAGTCAAGAATGCATTTCATATCGCGGGTATGGTGCCAATTTCCTTTGGCTTTCATGGATACCATCAACATTAAATCAATTAGATATCCAAGTTCATCATGGTGGCAAATTTGAATGTGAACACATATAATCACACAAGTTGCATGGATTTTGGATTGAAAATATTATCCATTTTTATTGGGTATCTATCGGAATACCCAATTAAGGATCCATAATATTGGTGCTTATGGTATCTTCAATTGTGGAGTATAGAAGGATCCTATATATGGAAAAGATGAGTAGCAGTAATGTAGCAACAAGCATATAGGTCTAAGGCATTAGCATTTTTAGCATAAAACACGGTCGCATCCTAGAAATTCTTTCCACAACCATTTCGTTTTTCCTTAGCATCGAATCATTTATATTTTGGTGATTCAACTTGCACTTGGTATTGCATTTTGTTCCATGTTTAATTTCTTCGAAACAATACTAACAGTCAACCCTTGGCTAATTTTCTCAACCAACATATTAAACAGAGCAATGCACTAGGTTCTTGAGGCTTAAGAAAGGATATTGACCATTTTCTTGGTTACGGAGTTTTGTGTGCCATAACATATATTTTTTGAAAACAAAATCATGCTCTACAAAAATCAGTATAATAGCCAAAATCATGCATTCTCAGACACTCAGACGTGAATCTTTAAACGACGTGAATCTTTAAACCATCCCACTCAATCACACATCCAAATGACCAATGTTTCATGTCCTATGGAGTCAAAGATTTGATATTCTCTGTCTTTGACATAAATGGATTAAATCAAAATGACTCATGACACTAGTTATCTGCACTCGACCCTTGGGTCAACACGAATAACAGCCTTCCTATTACAATAGGGGTAAGGTTACCTACTATAGGAACTTGCCCCGCTCAGGCGGGAGCTTCTTCAGACCCACTTGGGCATGTTGGTGTAACAGGGAAGTATGACACAAAAATGCTTTCTTTTAAAGATAAAAGCTAGCATTACAAATACAGTGCAAAAACTAACACATATCCAAATGCGAAAATCAACCAATAACCAAAAAAAAAACACCCATATAAGCAAAAACATTACAACTTTAACATATCAACAAGAACCCATCAAAAGAATTACAAGATAACAATAATAATAATAATAATAATAATAAAATGTGAAGAAAATTACAGATGATTGGTGATGGCGGTCAATGTCTTTGTTGGACTTGGCGGTCAGATGGGTAACAGTTTGAGCAGCAACGTCACCAAAACCCCAAATCAAAGCAGAGCTAATCACCTGCGTCTTCACAGGATGAACTGCTAGACTTTTTTGGTACAACTTCCAAAGCCTCAACATTCTTGATTTTAATTTTTTTTTAATTGATTTAGAGGTTCAATTTGAGAAATTAGGCATAAATGTGTTGTACAGTAGCAGAAGATTGATGGAGAAAGATTAAGAGGTTGATTGGATGAGGATGGAAAGAGGGGCGGAGATGAGGGAGAGGTACACAAATACAATCAGAGATAGGGCTCCCTTCAATTTGATTTTACCTTGAATTTTGATTTTCTCAATCTTTCATCATAAATTATTGAAATAATTAATAAAATAATTTGTGCTTCAATTGACTATTTCTAGAAAATTATACATAATGCAAAGACTCCAAATAATATACTCCTTTTTTATTCAATCAAATTTGATTAAACAAGAGCTAATGTTAATCATGTGATATTGTAACTTCGATCTTTTAATTCGATTTTATACAATTATTAAATTATCTAAATTTTTATTTTATAATTAAAATCTGTATTAGACTATTACAATCATGACTATTTTGAAAACAATCAAATAATTGTCAAACCGATAAACTCGATAAAGTATAACTGAGTTACCCGCTTCACTCAGATCGGGAAACTATACACACCCAATTAATGTTTTTGTAGGAGTGAAATTACTATATTATTATGCTTCTCGATCAAATTCCCTCAAACATTACATTTAGATGTGTATAACCGTTCAAACCGACTCGAACCCAACCCTATTATTCTAAGAGTGCGTCTGGTAGCCTGGAATGGAATGGTGTAGGAATGGAATGACTTCAGTAATGGAATGAGTAAAGGAAAGGAATGAACAAATGATTCTTATTATTTTGTTTGGTATGGTTGTACTAATGTAATTCAATTACCATTAACCATTACATTCCTTAGTTTGGTATGATGTAACAATAATCATAATATAACTAAATTACTAATGTACCACTAAATATATTCAAGTAAATATTATATTATCTAAACACAATTGTTTATCTTCCCAAAAATAACTATTTAATAATAAAATTAGTTTTCAATTAATTAGTCACAACAAATTAATGAACATGTATTGGAAAATAGATATATAGTAGAACATACAAATATTAATCTCAAACACTTTAACTTGGTTATTTAATTAATAGTGTCAAATTTCTCAATGTAGTCAAAGCCGCTTGTCTAAAGATAATCTTATTTTCATCATTATTATTATTATTACTATTATTATCCTAAAATAATAATGCTAGTAATAAATATGATAATAATAATAAAAATAATAGTAATAATTATGATTATAATAATCATAATAATAATAATAATAAATATGATAATAATAATAATAATAATAATAATAATAAATCCTAAAATAATAATGATAGTAATAAATATGATAATAATAATAAAAATAATAGTAATAATAATGATTATAATAATCATAATAATAATAATGATAATAATAATAATAATAATAATAATAAATATGATGATAATAATAATAATAATAATAAATATGATAATAATAATAATAATAGTAATAATAATAATGATTATAATAATAGTAATAATAATAATGATATAATAATCATAATAATAATAATAATAAATATGATAATAATAATAATAATAAATATAATAATAATAATAATAATAAATATGATAATAATGATAATAATAATAATAGTAGTAGAGATAATGATAGTTATTATAATAACAATAATAATAATAATAATAAATATGATAATAATAATAACAATAATAATAATGCGAATTTCTCAATGTAATCAAAGGAGCTTGTGTAAATGTAGTATTTTTAGAATAATTTGTTATAATTATAAATATTGTAACCCTGTCCTATTTTTCCTCATTCGATTCCCTCATCTGAAGTAATGGATGATTACGCTCAATTTGGGAGTAATGAGTATTACCTCAAAAGGGGTAATGGGATTAACTAAGGAATGCAATGAATATCAATTCCTAAGTACCAAACCAAGTCATTTAATTCCATTGATGTTTAATTCATTCCATTCCACCATACCAAACGCACTCTAAGTCGTAACACATTCCCAATATCTGAAAGCTACTCTACAATCTCAGCCCCCCCCCCCCCCCCCCCCCCCCCTTCTCCTCCCCCTGCAGCCATGTCGTCCACCACCCCCTCATCGTCCCCCACCACCAGCACAATCAAGAACCCCAGAAAACCAATGGGGTTCTTCGCAAACGCAGTTAAGAGAAAGCACAGCTTCATCCAGCTCTTCGCCATGACCGGAATCTTCCTGCTCAGTGTCAGATCGTTAGGCCAAAAGTACAGACTGGAAAATCTTGAAGAAGATACTGCTGCTTTGAAGCAAGAGCAACAAGGGTTGATTAAGAGGATGAATCATATCAAGCAAAGTCTCCTTGATGAGGCTCATAAAGAATCTTCTGGGGCATTTGCTAATCGCCTTAAAGTGCTGTTTGGTGATGAGAAAATGTGATCTTTTCTATTTTCTTTGTAGTTTTGATTGATTTACTGGAGTTTTTCTGATTATGAGGTTAATAAAAGAGGAACATTTGACCCGATATGGTGATGGATTGACCCGCTGTATTCATATAACCCACCCCTGTTAATCGAAAAAGGGCATCTTGGTTTGGCTAATATTGTATGATGCTTAATTAACTCGACTTTATCTTATGAAATGATGGTTAGGTTTTAGACCGATGAAGCTTCAATTATGTGTGTTTGGGGGATTCTGAACGATGCTGTCTTGATGAATTATAATACAATTTAGAAGATCATTATATGTTGTTTCCATATAGCGACCTCACTTAGTCGGATAAGGTTAGTTTGGTTTGGCTTACATTATATGCTGCTCAATTAATTGACTGTATGCTTGGCTATTTTAAGTCGATTTTATAATTGTGAATGTGAAAATGATGGTTTGGTGGGTTTTAGACCAATGAAGCTTCAATTGTGAGCGTTTTGGGTTTGGTGGTGGTGAAATGAAACTAGAAGATCATGCCTCATGTCAGCCTGTGGCATAATTTTAGTCTTATCTGCTGCTTGGGATTGTATGTAACATAGATGGGCTAGTTTATCTTCAGATTTTTGTATGCTTTGTAGTCACTGTTACAACTTTGTAAAAGATAATAAGCAATTAGGAAGTCACATTCTGTGCTCTGGTGATTTAAACGATTGTAGAAGCGTTACGCACTAAATGGACAGAGGCAAAGGAAAGCTACTGATTCATTGAAATTTGGGTTTTGAAGGAATGTGAATTGAGGGCGTGATCTATTTATTTCTCTGCAAAATATATGATCCTCCAGAAAGAAACCACCAGAATCTAGTGTAGTTTAATGTACTCGGTGAATTCTCTGTGCTCTGGTGAATATACTAAAACAATGCTCTCCATTTCTATGAAATGTTTTAGAAGGTTAGACTAACAGGGGGTTCTTATTTGTCTACCGAAGTCTTCCTCTCTGTAGTCACTAGAATCCCATTAAGTATGCTTCTTCCTAGTCTCCTACGATGTAGAAAAAAGTCTCTTGAATCTTATATCAATCTGGATTAGCATACCTAACTTCTGATATGTCAAGGTTTTCAATCATATGTTGGTTTTCCTTTTTGGATACTCTTGTGGAGGTTTATGTAGCGTAGTGGTATTTAGTTGAAAATTTGGTATCCTAGTATATAGTTCTCGCCACCCCGGAGTAATTTTACTTATGGGTGTCTCTACTTTGCTAACCTGCCAGCCACGAGGACACTTCTCCAGACTCTGATGATAGTCTGTAATTGAAATGTATCACTTTGCTTTCACAAGCCTTTCTTTGGACATAAATATGCCGCTACACTTCCATAGGATTCCTCTGTATATCATGGTGGTGTTTGAGTTTATGACTTTGTCTGATTTGAAAATGATTAAAAGTACAGTGATGTTAATCAGTTCATGACAGGAATGCTGGTTTGAATCTGTTAAGTTATTTTTCCTAGATTTTGGATGGTCAGGTTTTACAATGAAGCTTGTATCATATGCAGACAAATTCCACACCCCCCCCCCCCCAACCCCCCCCCCCCCCCCCCCCCCCACCACCACCACCACCACCACCATTCGGCCTCCTGTATACCGAAGGCTAACATTCCTAGTTTCAGATGTGTTGTCGACGTTATTTCTATCATTATCCTTCAAAGCTTGAACTGGAATACTGGTAAGAGATGATAATAGCCGAAGTTTATGGGTGTCACAGTCAGCTTGTAGGTAAAGAATCATCGATTGAATATATGAATTGCATGTGAGCTATGAAAAATGGCACGGAGTTTCTATGGAATAGTGGGGATCAAACTGTTGAATTGCGGTGCGACTTCAGAAAGTGAAGACCTTGAGCCAATGCAATGATGTGTTGATTAATTATTCATACCAAAATCACGGAGAAAACATTTACTCTACAACTTCCTATGGTCTAGACTCTAGAATGTGCAAAGTTTTGTAGCACTTCAACGCGTGATTTCCTTAGTGTGAACCTTCGGTATCGTGATTTACCTCTTAGCTATTCTGTTGGGTCGGGATATGAGATGTCAAATAGGTGCTATTACTCTTTTACAACAACAATATGCAAAAGAATTTATTGAAAAATATATAAACATACATTTCAATACAAATAATTGAGGCTTCCTTTACAGGTAATGGTAACATTATTAATAGCTCAAATTTGAACCCCACGTCCAAAATTAAGCCCTTACATCACTGACTGCCTTTTTCCGGCTCCGCTATTAGTGGCAAAGACAATTTAGAATGAGTATATGCTTATTATATGGATGCGGATAATTCTTTTTTCATTTTACCATGTTTGGGATGAAAATTAAATATCCAAACACTATTTGTAGAAGACCATGTTTTCTTTTCTTTTTTGCCCCCTCTATAATCTATATAATTTTAGAATAACTCTTTTTATATTCTAAGAAACGAAGTGAACACCGAATATCAAGACTTATTCTCTTCATTACACTTTCACTTCAAATTTAAATTGAAAAGGCTCTTGCGAGCGGTTAGAAGCATCGGATAGAGTTCAAAATTTATCTCATTGTTAATTATCAAAAAAAAAAAAAATGTTATTTTGATTAATAGAAAATGAAGTAATAATCTTTTGGGTATGGAGGTACTACGTGTAAGGAAAATGTAGAATAAATGAATCAATTGGTTGATGATATGATTGGAGGAAGAATGATGTGAGGCCTGAAACCTTTGCTCGGCTACATAGAAATAATTAAGCTTGTCTTTGAAGGCAACCAAGTTGGTATTAACAAGGTCATTAAACTTGTAGGAGTAGTTGATTCACAAGACAACAAAATACATAAAGATCAAGTGTAGCTAGGAGTAGGAGCTAGACATTAAACATGTTACTATTTGGTTAAGTAAGGCATTGAACTAGGTGTTAATTCTCTTCCCAAGTTTTAATTAGTTCAATTAATGTGGGTTTTTAGAGTTGTCAATACTTTATTAGTAACATGGTAATCTTTATTACTCCCTCCGTCCCTAAAAGATTGTCACATTTTGACTTTTGTGGTCAATTACAACAAAATTTGATCACGAATTCTCACTAAACGAAAAGAAATAATATAGTCTTGTGAGACCTCGTTAGATTCGTCTCAATATATATTTTTGAAATATCAACTTATTATAATTTTTTTGCATTTAGAATAAGAGATATTTGTATTTTAAATCGTGTCCTATTGACCACCAAAAGTCAAATGTGACAATCATTTAGGGACGGAGGGAGTAAAATGGAAGTTATTGTACATCAATTACGATCATCAATTTATTAATTTTAATGCATTCGATTGATGGTGATATGTTCTACGTACTGTCAAGCATCACCCCTCTTAAATGTGTAACGCTTACTAAAAAAAGTTGAATCCGAGGTCCCGTCGTTCTAAAGCACTAGGGATCGGTTCGCTCCAAATCGAAAAAATAGATCGAAATAAATCGGACCGAAATTTTACCGACTTGGTTGAAAAAAAATCACACCGAACCGAAGCGGTCGATAAAATTCAGAACCGACAAAAATATTTCGATTTTTTTTTTTAGTATAAACCGAACCGAAACCGACCGAACCAAACTGATTATATATATATTGTTTGAAATATTTATATTTGGGATATTTCTAAGTACTTGCACTTAATTTTGATTTTTTAAAAATTATTATGTTATTTATATAATTTATTAGTGTAAACTTTATTATTGATCCGATGGATCAAGTGTGAATTGTCCAAGATCCACTATAAAAATTCATATCTAATATATCAACTTTAAAACCTATCTAACCGATAGGATCAGTTAAATCCCGAATTTTTTAAAATTCATATCTAAGAGGCATCATCTTCAATTCAGCTTTAAATGTGTCTCAGAGAGTCAGATGACTTGAGATATTATATGTTTATCTCTCCAACACGAGATTAATATGTTTATCGTGTAAAGAGATAAAATTGTCGTCACAACATTCAGAACTCTTTACCAAATAAATTATGATTCAAGATATTTATTTAACGCTTGCTATTTGTTTCATGATTTAGAACTAAGTATTAGTGGAGAAACTATATCTATATATATTTAACCGATTTTTGAGACGATAGTGATCATTCTGTAATCTTGGATGGCTAGTTGGCTACACACATAACTTGAAATTTTGAATGCCAATACATCCTAGTAATAATAATTCATAAAAGTGATGGATGGAACACCTATTTATTATGAACTTTGACAATATTGTCCACAATCATTGCACATGCTCATTAGAAATACTTCATAGTATATGGCCAGAGGAGGGGTCGAGGGAACACCCAGTGTGTTTAATATAATTTTGACCTAATTACTAAAATGATCCTGAAAATTGGATGAACTTTTATTTTGACCTCATATAATTGGACTATTGTAACGTGATCTCACATTTTAGGGAACACTACCTTGCATATTTAATATAATACTGAGTTAATTGTTGAAATCGTCCAAGATAATAAAAAGCTAACATAAAGATTATGATTTGACGGAATTGCTGACATTCACCCTATGTCTCAATATGTGATTGGTCGTCGATTATGTTGGCTTTTCATAGTCGAACGCGGTTTGAAATTATTTTTGGGGCAAAATTATCGATTTACAAAGTCTTCACATGCGTTACCATAATCGATTTTGACTTTGTCTTAATTCCTTCAATTTAACTCCGATTTTGAGATTCAAAACACATTGAAAAGTTCTTTTCAACCTCATTAATAATGTAAGATAAAAGTTTGAAACATTCTAATCTTTACAACTAGCTAGCAACTTCAATATAAAATTTTCAATAATATTTTGTCAAAAATCACTCTTATTTAAATAAAAGCTCCAATTAAGATTAAAAGGGAAAAAAAAAGCAATGTAAAGGTTCACGTAATAACTAATATTAATAAATATATATAAACGATCAAATGATATTCCTCATTCCAAAATATAAGGCTTATTTTAACTAGTGAGCTATTTTAAGCTATTTTAATTTTAAAAAATAGGTTTACTAATAATGTTTTTATGAAACAATAGCCCCCATTTAATTAGTTAACTGAGGTTTTGTTTGATTTTATTAATTTCCTCTCAATCTCTAACCAAAATTCCATCAAAGTCCAAGAAGAATGCTTAACAAAATTATACTTTTAAAAATAATAAAAAATGATGAAAATAATAAATGTAAGTCCTTCTGGCTTGCAATTAAGTTTTGATAGCAATCACAATATCACATCATGACATCATTAAGGGATGTTTGTTGGAGTAGTTGACTGAGAAAAGGATGGCAAATCTTACATGCACTACTGTTGACATAATACTAAGCACACTGTGGGAACCAAATCTCATTGTCAATTGTCTTAATCCAAAACTCCAAATTCAAAATTCCATCATATGCCACCTTAGCTTGTTTCTCTCTATTCTATTTTCTGGATAGAGAACGACAAATCTCTTCATCTGCTTTTTTAAACTCCTGTCACGTGATTACAAACCTTACAAATTTAGATCTACTTTCAAATAAGGCTTTTTTTCATCTGGACACCTGAACTTTTGATATTATAACAAATAGGCACCTGGTGAACTTTTTATAACAAGTAGGCACCTGAAACGAAAATTTGGCACCTGAACTTTTGATTTTCACTTTTTTCAGATTTTAAACATTTAAATGAAGGGCAAAATAGGTAGATTACATCTTAAACTAACTAAAGCTACTAATTTAACCCAACCTCTACCCAACCCTACTTAATCCAACCCCATTAAAAACATCATCTTCAACCTTATACCCCCACCCCCACCCCCACCCCCATCACAATCCAAAAATTTCATACCCAACCCCACCCCAGATACTGATTAATTAGCTCCTCATACATTCGTCAAAACCTACCTCGCTGAAAAACCCTCCTCCGATACCACACCCATCGTAAAAATCCAATTTTTTTTCTTTTTCTCAATTTCAATACCCATTCTCAAACACCAAACAAGCAGTAAAATAGTACCTGCACTCCTTTGTCCTTGGGTGGAAAGTTAGAATCCAACATTGACTTGCAAAATACTCCACTTACTGCTCATTTCTCCTACTGTAAATAAATACTCCACTTATTTTTTCGATTCCCTTTCTTCCAGCATTGTTAGATCGGATTAAAATTGATGCCTTCAATTTCGTTTAAGGGCGCTATTACCAGGATGCTAGTAAATGTGATGATGGAGTGCTTTTGCAAAATTGAATGGTCACCATTGGTGAGAAATTTTCAGGTGAGTGAGGCATTAAAATGGCATCTATTAAAATGGAGGATATTAATTAAGAGGAAAGACTTTTTAAAACGGCACCTGAACTTTTCTGTATATTTTCCCTCCAAGATGTCATATTTTTAATATGACTAACTAGCCCTTGGGTTAAAGATTTTAAAATCTGTAAAAATCTGAAGAAAGTGAAAATCAAAAGTTCAGGTGCCAAATTTTCGTCTCAGGTGCCTACTTGTTATAAAAAGTTTACCAGGTGCCTATTTGTTATAATATCAGAAGTTCAGGTGCCCAGATGAAAAAAAGCCTTCAAATAAATCAATCCAATATTAAAATGTACTATTCTCTCCGTCCTATTATCTGATAACTGTAGTATATTTTAAAATAAAAATTTTATTTTAAGTATCAATTTTATCTCATTAAATAAGAAAAATTGAAGAAAAAACCAGATTTGTGAGAGCAGTTTGAATTTTCCTTAAACTTTATGCAAATATAAATTGATATTCCTTCCGTTCTTATTTACTTGATCATTTGGAAATTTTTTACTTTTCAAAATACTTGATCGTTTGTACTTCCAATGCAACTTTAAAATTATTTTTTTATTTTTACCCTTCAATAAAATAATACTCCCTCCGTCCCTAAAAGATTGTCACATTTTGACTTTTGATGGTCAACAAAACACGATTTCAAACATAAATATCTATTATTCTACATGCGAAAAAATTATAGAAACTTAATATTTCAAAAATATATATTGAGACGAATCTAACAAGGTCCCACATGACTATATTATTTCTTATTGTTTAATGAGAATTCATGATTAAATTTTTTAATGTTTGACTAACAAAAGTCAAAATGTGACAATCTTTTAGGGACGGAGGGAGTAGTACTTAACATATTTTTTACTTTTTGTGGATATATTAGTAAACTCTCTTCATTTCTTAATAATAAAGTGTTTTTTCTCCAAATAATCAAGTAAATAGAAACGGAGGAAGTATTAGATAAAGGGATGGAGAAAGTATTTTATATGGAGATGTTATGTAATCATAAATCGTTTTTCTAAAATGTGTCTTTATTACGCAGATAAAGAGGTTAATCCATGATAAGAAAATTCTCATAATAATAGGAGTTCAGTTTAAATTATTTTTATTGTATTTCATTTTAAACTATTTTTAAAATAAATCAATTAAACTTATCGAATTACTTTAATTTATTGTTAGTTTAATTTAAAGCATCAATAAAATTTATATGTCCATAATTATGAGTAAATGAAAATTTATGTGCGCATGTGGCTAGTTAAACTTGTGTGCAAATGGAGAAATAAGTAAATCAGAACTCAAATATGCCTTCCCCGCGCATATAATTCAAATTATGTTAATAAAAAGTGATTATTGTAAACCAATGGAGCATAATACCATCAAGATTTACGACAAATCAAATACGAAAAGGAAGAAACATGCATGCATGTGGACCCCAAATTATAGTACGTGTGGACCCTTTCACCGACACTTCTAATGTTTATTTCCAATTTCTGCCATGGACCTTAACCTATTCTACTAATTCCAATTTTATATCTTCATCATCTTTCCCTCCCTTTTTTGGTCGATATTATCCCTAATAATTTATGGTCTGACGTATTGTTTTTTATATAATTATTTATTTATTAGTTCCAAATATTAGGATTTTTGAATTGTGCTTTAATTTTTGTAGATAGTTATACTATTATAAATTAGTCTCAAATATGGCATAATAAAAAGTGTAATATGTTCTTCAAATTCTAAAGGTGACAAATGTCACGAATTTGTTTCCATTTTGGAAGTTAGAAATAAGTTTGCATGTACAATTAACGTTGTCATATTTAGATTCTGTGTGGCCACATTTTTTGCCCGACTTTCAAGAATTAATCGGTATAACTACATGAGACTAAATATAACTTAATTTTATTATACGTCCACTGCAGCCTTACGTATGAATATACAACTTAGGCATAAACCTCTAATAAAATTATCAAATTAAATTTTAAAGATTGTCATTTATCTATAGATGAAGAAATACAAGTCAAATGGTAGTGTAATTTCGTGATTTTTTAATTGACTTCTCAATTTTTTGATTTAAACACTACTTTTTAATAATTATGATTGAAGGAGATAATTGATGTAAGCTTTGCTGTTTAACAATTAGATTGGATGAGATAATTTAATGATTTAACAGTTGAAAGTAACATAACATCCTTAATTTAATTTATAAGATTCAAACTTTATTGTAGAAAAAAGGTTAAAAATTACTTTATAATATATCTACTATAACAAAATTATAAGGTGAGTGTAAAAGATGAAATTAGAAAAATGAAGTTTGCTACCCACAGACAGCAATTTCCACTGAGCATCTAGGACCCCTTCTGTACCGCACTTTTAAATATGCTCTCTACCTCCTCAACCTCATCATTCATTTTCCTCCTAACCTCCCCCTTCTTTTAACTCCTCTGTTTCACTTCTTCACTTACCAAATAAATACAAACCATTCAAAAACAACCTAACCAACAATATCTTTCCATTTTTTGTCATATTCCTTCAACAATATGCCACTAAACTTAGTGGTAGTGTTGTTAATTGCAGCCACATTTTTTGCTAATTCTAGAGCTGAAGACCCTTACAGATTCTTTACATGGAATGTTAGTTATGGACCCATTTACCCTCTTGGTGTACGCCAGCAGGTAATTCTTCAATATCGTTACGATGAGAATCGAACTCAGTACTTCTGTAGTTGTATTTTTTGTATGAGCCCAGATTATTATGTTTGTGAAATGTACTCGATTTTTTGTTAATTGGGTTGAGAGTCACAGGAAGAACTTTAAAAAAGAACGAACGGATCTTGTAGGATTCTCAAGAAATTCTTGGATATGAACATATAATAATCGTCATTCTTTTGACTTGTATCGATTCATGACATATCAATATCAATAATAAAATGTAGCTTTCTAATATTTAGTGACTCTTTTTTAAAAATATTTATTATTATGTATGAAAATTGTCCAAACTTATCATTTGTTCTAACCCAAGAATATAATACATAGTGAGTTAGTGACTTTTTTGAACTACAAGTGACCTTTTTCCAATTTGACTCCCAAATGAAAAAAATTGGTACTAAAATGTGTTTTGATCTGATGAAGATCTATGTTAGCTGATGCATATTTTTGTTTATTGGCAGGGGATTTTAATAAATGGACAATTTCCTGGGCCAGACATTCACGCAGTAACCAATGACAACCTTATCATTAATGTCTTCAATAGCTTGAAGGATCCTTTCCTCATCTCCTGGTAAGAACAAATCTACCTTTTTTCAAAACTGGGGGTGGGGGCGTGGGGCACATTATTATTTACGAGTAATATTTTGTGATCACTGTACTAACTACTTAACGGTCAAGGAATGTAGGTTCGTTGATTGGTCAAGATTAAAATTTTAGTACTTATTAGTTGGAGCGTAATTTACTTAATTGCCTTAAATAGATTACTTAAGTGACACATGGTGAGTTCGTTAGGCGAGTAAGGCATTTTAAAGAAATTTATTACTGGGGTAGCTTCGTGAGTTGTATTAGTAGTGTTAAAGATGTACATTTCATGTCGATAGTAGATATACTTCCAGGTTAATATATAAGATCTTATATTATCTAAATGTTTTTCTAACTTAAATTAGATTTAGTAATTCGTGTATATTAATGACTTTTTTTTATAATTAGTTGAGGTGATTTTCGAATCCGAATTTTAGGTCAAAACCAAATTCCACTGTTTGATTATACTACGTACCTAATACTCGTATGATCTCGAACAAAATTAAAGACGATGTGTTTACCTAAGTTAATTTTTGTCCAAAAATGTCAAAGAGTTCATAATTTTTCGACGACCATTGAATATAAGCATGTGATTTGTGTTTTCCTGGTTCACGAGACCAATAATTGCATTTGGTAGATCTCGGTAATTTATTTTAAAGACTTCACTACGAATTTCAAGAAAAATCATATTCAGAACATTTAATTGGACCTACTCCTAAATTCCTGTGTGCTTTATACACCCATACTTTCTATATTTAGCGATTGCTAATTTTGACTTTAAGAAAAATTTGATCGGTTAGTACATAGTGAATAAGATGGACAATCAATTTATTGAATTTAAAATCAAGATACTACACATATATAAAGGTATATATATTTTAAGGCAATCATTTTTTCGATATTTACCGTAACGAACGCATAAAATATGTGTTTGATTTGCACTTTAAACCCATATTTTATGCGAATGATAATATGTTAAAAACAGTTTATGTAAACAAAAACTTAATGATAATGTGTTAAAAACAGCTTGCAGTGAAGTGACGTGTTCGTTAAGACTTAAGAGTGAAATAATAAGTTGCAATTATGTATAAAAGACACTACAAAATTCAGTCTGAGATCTTATGCCAAAATTTCACATGAATTTGACACAATAATTTAATATTAAGATGTGCAATAAAACGATTTTGACGTCCCAATCTTAATTATAAACACATGCATGGAGCAATCGAGGCTGACATAATCTTTGTCGATTAGTTGATTAGGAATGTGGCAAAGGGGACAGAATATAGAAAAGGAAGTATTAGGAATATTAATTGTTCCTGCATTACATGTGAAAAATAAGTTAGTAGATCACTCGTGAGCATAATTTATCATTAGATTTGGACAGGCGGCAAAAGATGAATCTCTTCGGACATTTTTAGCTTTCTTACATGTGCCGTGTAGGTCGTCTATTAGATCAACAACTGAGGTCACATGTCACCTATATTCCAAATATTTTTTTAATAAAATAATCGATCCACTTTTTCTTTTTGTAAATTATTGATGCGAATTACATTTATCGAATATATCGATTGAAGAGTGTTATAAGTAACGAGTACATAAATGAAATATATAGATAATATGAAAGAAAAATGTTTTTAGCAAGAATTGAACACTGAGACCTCTTAGTAGAAGCTACAATGACACATGTATGGATGGTTTATCGTAATACTTAGCACTCGCTTGTAAAGGTTAAAATTTAGGGTTCAAACCTCGGTTCTTAAGTGCAAAGAAAAATACCAAATATCGTAATTTTCTCGATAATATCATCATAACGAGTACTTGAGAATTTAATTGGTCGAAGTAATCTTATTGAGTGATACAATAGTACTATGACTTGTGCATTTTGGGGGTAGGATACAAAAATTGGTTGAGCATTGTAAATTTTTGAAATAACTCTTGTTGGATATATGACGACATCACCTCACATGCCTATGCTCCCTGTTTCACCACTCACGACCTCACCTCTCTCTCACCCTACAAACACGCCCCTGCCCTCCTTATCCACCACCATACCACAGCCTACACCACCAAATCAGCCCCCTGCTGCACCTTCTCCAACCTTTTTATCGTCGTCTCTACCCCCATATCCCCCCTCGCACCAAACCAGCCCCCTCCCGTCCCTTCTCCAGTCGCCATATAACTTCCTTACTATGATCCATCTCCTCCACCACTCACGTCCCCATCTCCTCCACTACCACCTACCCCACCTCTTACACCCCTTACTCATGCGCACCACTATATTTCGATTAAACTCACCAACTCAAATCATCTTCATTGGATGACTCAAATGGAGCCCTTTCTTACCGGTAATCAAATTTTTGGCTATGTTGACGGGACTATCCCTTGTCCTCCGTCCTTTCTTCCTTCATCTACTGGAACTTTTGTGCCGAATCCCGCGTATGCTCTCTGGATCCAACAAGATAGTCTAATTAAGAGTCTTCTCATCTCCTCTTTATCGGAAGAAACTCTACCCATTGCCGTTGGCAAAAAGACCTCTCATGCTATTTGGAGTGCTCTTCAAACTTCCCTTGCTAATCCGTCTTTCTCGACACAATTGTGCTTGCAAGATCAGCTCATTACTATCAAGCAAAATAATCTCTCTATTGGGGCCTATCTCACTAAGGCTAAGTCTGCATACGATGCCTTGGCTGCGATTGGCAAGCAACCCTCCCAAGCGGAGTTTCTCATCTACATTTTGCGTGGCTTGAACGATGAGTATCGCTCACTCAAATCTATGGTGTATTCTCGTGAAACTCCAATATCTTATGAGGAGCTTCACAATTATGCACTTACTCATGATTTTGTGAATCACGATATCTCTCCGTCGAGTCAAGGTTTGCTTCCTACTCCACCACCCTCGGCTCAATATGCCTCTCGAGATCATGGCTCAATGGCTCGTGGCCGCGGTCGATCCTCTCGGGGCCGATTTTCTCGTGGTTCAGGTCGCCCTCACACGGACCGTAGGAGTGCAACCCCTGCGTCCTCCTATCAGTCCAAGACCCGCTGCTATGTGTGTGAGTCTACTATGCATCTTGCCAACATGTGTCCACATCGGACAGCCCCAAATGCACATTTTGCCGGCTCGATTATGGCGCAGCCTCCTGCCTATCCCTCTCCTGGTTCTTCCTATCCTGGTTCCATCTCATCTTGGCTTCCGGATACCGGTGCATCTCATCACATTACTCCAAATTTGGCTGCTTTCCAGGATCCCGTGTCGTATCCAGGCTCAGATGCTCTCCAAGTTGCCAATGGTCAGCATATGAATATTGCACATACTGGTACTATTACTTTTCCTTCATCTCACAAATCTCTTACTTTAAATAATGCTTTACATGTTCCGTCTGCTCACAAATCGCTTCTTTCTGTTCAAAAATTCTGTCAAGATAATAATGCCTTCTTTGAGTTTCATGCCAATCGTTTGTTGTTAAGGATCAGGTAACCAAGCTCCCTCTACTTACCGGGACGAGTAATCAGGGCCTATATCAGTTTGCGTCAAGTGGTGCTGTGTCGTCTTCAAATGATTTGTCTGCTTTTTCGAGTCATGTATCGTCGCCTGTTTGGCACCATAGGCTAGGTCACCCTCATGATCGGGTGTGTCGTCAATTATTTTCACAATTAGCTCCTAAGTCGCGTTTTATTTCAAGTCAGTCCTGTACTGCTTGTCCGATGGGCAAGCTTGCTAAGACCTCTTTATTTTTAAGTAATAAACGCAGCTCTCGCCCACTTGAGCTTATATTTTCTGATGTTTGGGGTCCTGCCCCGGTCTTATCTTCTGATGGTTTTCGCTACTTCGTCATATTTGTTGATGACTATTCGCGTTATGTCTGGTTTTACCCACTTACTGTTAAATCTGATGTTCTCAAAGTTTTTAAACAATTTCAAGCCCTTGTGGAACGTCGCTTTAGCTGTAAAATTAAAACTTTACAAACAGATTGGGGCGGTGAATATCGCACTTGTCATAAATTTTTTAACGAAATTGGTATTGGTCACCGAGTGTCCTGCCCACACACTCACGAACAAATGGGTCGTGTGGAACGGCGTCATCGACATATCGTAGATACGGGTCTCACACTTCTTTCTCACGCTCATCTTGATTTGTCATATTGGCACTTTGCATTTGAAACCGCTGTGTTTCTAATCAATCGATTGCCTACTGTGACTAATCAACACATCTCTCCGTATGAGCTTCTATTTAAATGTGTCCCTGATTACATGTTCCTGCGAAGCTTCGGCTGCTTGTGTTACCCTTATTTGCGTCCTTATCATTCGCATAAATTCTCTTTTCGCTCTTCTCCGTCAATATTCTTGGGTTATAGTCCTCTTCATAATGGCTACCGTTGTATGGATATTGCGTCTCGGCGCATCTATATAGCTAAATTTGTTAAGTTTATTGAAGAGGTCTTCCCCTCCCTATCGCCTCCTTCGTCCTGTCCTCCTATAATCGGTGCCTCTCCTTCGTGTCTTAGCAGCCCTATCCGTCCTCCCCTCCCTGTTCTTGTTCCCAGCAGCCCCTGCCCACTGATGTCGTCTTCCCCCCCAGCCCACGTCCCCTGTCAGCCTCCTGTACCAGCCCCAGCTCACGTCCCCTGCCCTGCCCCAGCCCAGTCCCCAGCCCCAGCCCCGTCCCCTGTCCCCTGTCCGTCTCCTGCACCAGCCCAGCCCCCTGCCCCAGCCCCGTCCCTCTCCTGCCCCAGCCCCAGCCCTGCACCAGCCTCCGCCAGCAGCCCCGCACCAGCCTCACCCTCTTCCAGCCCCTCACACCAGCAAGCTCCTACCTCTACTAGCAGCCCAGCTACAGCCTCGCCTTCCTCCAGTTCCCCACCGCAGCCTGCTCCCACGCCTCCTGTCTCTCCGCCTCACCCTCACCATATGCGTCTGCGTCCCAATCCTAAACCATCCCGTAAGCGCCTTGAAACCCATCCCTATGCCCTAGCCGTTACTCTTCTAGCTACCGAACCTACATGTTTCACCCAGGCCAACAAATGTCCCCTTTGGCGTCAAGCCATGTGTGAAGAGATTAATGCAATGGTTCGTACTAATACATGGACACTAGTTCCTCCTCGCTCGGGAATGAATGTTGTGGGGTGTCGATGGGTGTTTAGGCTCAAGCGGGACTCTAATGGTACTATTACGCGTCGTCGAGCGCGCTTAGTGGCGAAAGGCAATCATCAGGTGGAAGGTATTGATTTTTCTGATACTTTTAGTCCTGTAATTAAGTCATCTACTATTCGAATTATTTTGTCTATTGCTGTTACATATAAATGGAATGTTCGTCAAATTGATATACAAAATGCTTTTCTCCATGGTACTCTTGACGACACAGTTTATATGGTTCAACCTCCGGGTTTTGTTGATTCGTCTCACCCTCACTTTGTATGTAAACTGAATAAATCTCTTTATGGTCTCAAACAAGCTCCGCGTGTGTGGTTTCATTGCCTGCAAGAGTTTTTGTTATCTTACGGGTTTCTGCAGTCAAAGGCAGACACCTCGTTGTTCATTTTCTCTCGTGCAGGTGTTCACTTGGTCATGCTTGTTTATGTTGATGATATCCTGGTGACGGGTAACAATGATGCTGCCATTCATGCGTTCCTGGCGGCCCTCAGTTCACGATTTGTCACTCGGGATCTCGGTGCCCTTGATTTTTTCCTCGGAATTCAGGCCATCAAACAATCTGATGGAAGCTTGCTGCTCTCTCAGCGTCAGTACATGGTTGATCTTTTGGACAAGGCTCAGATGGTCAATTGCAAGCCCACATCTACTCCAATGGCTACTACCCCGTCCGTGGCTCCTCTATCTGATCCGCCCCCTGATGCTACGCTGTATCGCCAATTGGTTGGCTCCTTGCAGTATCTCACTCTCACTCGCCCTGACATCTCCTTTGCGGTTAACCGTGTCTGTCAGCACATGCATGCACCTACTGCGGACCACTTCCTGATGGTTAAACGTATTCTTCGATACGTTAAGGCCACACTTCACCTTGGGTTGCTTATTTCACCGTCTGTTGATTTGTCTATTCAGGCGTTTAGTGATGCAGATTGGGCCGGCTCGTCAGATGATCGTCGCTCTACTGGTGGCTATGCTGTCTATCTAGGTTCGAATTTAGTTTCCTGGCAATCCAAGAAACAACGCACAGTGGCTCGCTCCTCCACAGAATCAGAATATAAAGCTCTTGCCGATTGTGTTGCAGAAGTATCCTGGTCTATGGCGGTTCTTGGTGAACTTCGGTTACTTCCCCCCAAGCCTCCGATTCTTTGGTGTGACAACCTTGGTGCAACCTACTTAGCGGCTAATCCTGTCTTCCATGCTCGCACTAAACACATCGAGATTGATTACCACTTCGTTCGTGAAAAGGTTGCTCGACGAGAACTTCTAATTCAGTTTATATCCACCAAAGATCAAATTGCGGATGTACTTACTAAACCGCTATCTACATCTCGGTTTACCTTCTTTCGGGACAAGCTTCGGCTTGCTTCGCGTCCGCCTTCAGCTTGTAA
>CM016561.1:19342090-19442090 GCA_003412495.2 Echium plantagineum | reverse complement strand
TGCTAATTGTTGTATCAAAATCTCAAATGACAACTAAAAAAATGAAGAAATAAAATATACTTTACTCAACTTCAATTTTACTTATTGGAAATGAATAGTACTATATTTTTGTAAGAGGATCAAGTTGGTAATCTATTTTATGTTTGTTCATTTTTTGGCATGTACTCAAAAATAATAAGTGGTGTTATCACAAATATCATCAAGACTGTTGTGTTTTTTCTCACTCACTTACCAAATAAATAAATAAATGCTATTTATACTCGAAATCAAAGTACAAAAAATTAATGTTTTTGTTGCAAATTCTCGATCTGAACATGAAATCTAGTTATTCAAATTGAACCTTATCCAGTTATTCGAGTTTTCTATGCTTACTCTGTTGATTATTTTTGAAATGGAGGAGTGATAAGTAAAACATAGTAATTCCTGATGATATTCAACACCGTCTTGTATTTCATGTTCTATGCATCTAGACAGATATTGATATAATTGACTGGTGTTTTTATGAGCTCCACCGACATTATTCCTGTAGACGGCATATGTGACTCTGTATCAAATTATCAATGTTACTATTAGACAGAGACCTTGGCAATACTAGATAGGAACATCGATCAAATCTAATATACTAACGACTATTTTAATCCAAAATGTATATTTTCCAGGATTCATGACACCCTATCCGATCACATTGCCCCACTGGCCACTAACCTCACTTATCACAGGACGACAAGTGTACTTCTCTATCAAATTTTGTTTCTTACTTTTCTCTAATCTTGTCTTGTTTAGATGTGTATGAATGCATGTCACAATATTCACATTATATTTTGTAGGGAGGATTACCAATCTATACTCGTAAAATGTGTATTGGATAAATTTTGTGAGACGATATATTAGTCTGCAAGCCACGTCAGTTGAGTAAACTATATTAGACAATCTCTGTATGTATAACAGGTTCGATCAAGAAAATGTTATTTAGTAGAGGAATCAAACTCATGACCTTGCGGTCATAAGCTCACCTACTTTCCAATTTGACTACTCTTACATGTATAACATAGACCTTACCTAATCTCACCTTTCTAATGATTCGGATTTCAACAAGTTTAATTGTTAATGAAAACATATATTTTAATTCGTATTATCTTTGTAGTACACACTTTAGCTGTTACCTTATTTATTTATAACGCTTTTCCTTTATAATGTACTTATAACTCTCAGCTAATTTATAACATGTCAACAACAACAAAATTATTTAGAAATACCACAATATGAACTATGAACTGTTACACTATAAATTTAGAGTTTGTTCATCCAATCAAATTGATGGGAATATTAAATTTGTGGCGAAACAGTAATTATTTCCCACCCTTTTAACCCTAATATTTGTCCATGTGCACAAGAGATAGAGAAAGAAACAAAGAAGTAAAAAATCCCAAGCAATCTAATAATGTCACAAGTCACAACCATGTTCGTCACATTGCAGAATAATTTGTAATAACCACATAATGTCAAAGAAACCCATGTGAGGTTGCATGAGATTATATCTTATTATAATTAAAATTCATGCAACCACTGTCTTTTACTTTGGCTAAATTAAACAAACAATTTCTTGATCAATTTCGATCCATTAATTCACGGCTCTGATTTTGCGAACCCCATGTGGGTGAGGGGAGCACAAGGAAGAATAATTCAATAAATATTACAAATCTTCTGACTTCTCCAGAGACATAACAATAAATTAATTGTCTTGATATAACTCAGCTGGTAAAAAGTTAGAGTGCAAAGTAACAATAGTCTCGTCTTTTTATGTAATCCGGGTTCGATTCTCATTGTGAGCGATTGTGTTGCAAATGATTAACAGACAAGCTCTAATCCCCTGATGAGGTGATACACATTCCGCAATTTATTTCTTCCGTAAAGTACTTCAAACAAGGGATACGTAAGAACCGTTAGTGTGACAGTACATTTCAGACTATTTTATAACGATAAACTCATTAATTCAATAATTTTTAACATGTGATATTGTTTTGCTTCAGATAGGTTGAACCTATTTATATGCTAACACTCTTAAAGCCAATTAAAAGTAAGTGGTCCTTACATCTATTTCTAGTAATCTTCTTCATTAATCATTGTCCTCTCCTCTATTCTCTAGTTAATAAATTGGTCATCTTGTGTTTCAAGTAATTACTTGTTCTATAGGAGAAATGGGCAAAATGGGCACTTTTTGTTTAGCAATTATAGTAGCTTTTTGTTGCTTTCTTGAATATGCAAATGGATTTACAGCTTCTGGGTTCATGAGTGCTCATGCAACTTTTTATGGTGGTAGTGATGCTTCAGGAACAATGGGTTAGTGTATTTCGACTTATTTTGTCGTTTTTTATATAACTATGTCAAATGCAACATAAGTGATAAGACGTTTCATCTGTTATATAGAGACGACAGGGTCGAATAATTATAGATAAACTCAATATCTTAATGTTTTTAATACAATCTAAGTAAGAGTACCTTTTGATTTCAGGGGGTGCTTGTGGTTATGGTAACTTGTATGCTGGTGGATATGGTACTAACTCAGCAGCACTAAGTACAGCATTGTTCAACGATGGAGCAGCATGTGGGCAATGCTACAAAATCATGTGTGATTATAGAGCTGACAGTAAATGGTGCCGGAAAGGAGCCTCGGTCACCATCACCGCCACCAACTTCTGTCCACCAAACTTTGCTCTGCCTAGTGACAATGGTGGGTGGTGCAACCCGCCCCGCCCCCATTTCGACATGGCTCAACCAGCTTGGGAAAAGATTGGCATTTACAGAGGTGGAATTGTTCCTGTCATCTACCAAAGGTCTGTTATCCACAACTTCTGTAATGATATTATTACTAACACATGAAATTATTTCATTTCAATAAAATGAGAAATTATCGAAAAAATCGAATTTGGTTATTGCTAATTAGTTGAGAGTAGCTGCAAATTGAAAAATAATTGATGTTAGAATTGACTAAGGTGTATATAAGTTTTAATTTTATCGTGTCACATTACTTGGCACGACCAATACATATCTATCAACTAATTTAAATATGCCCATATATGTATATTTTTATTAAATAATTAATTGAAGCTAATCTCAATCGATCACTCACAAGTAGTTGGTTGTTATTTATGTGGCAGATGATAAGTTACATTATGTGTTACTTGATTCTATAACATTTTATCTGACCGCGCATAATATTGTTCAGGCAAAACCCGTAATGAATTGATTCGAATTGGTGTGAAATGCAGGGTACCATGTTACAAGAGAGGTGGAGTGAGGTTTAACATCAATGGAAGAGACTACTTTGAGCTAGTGAATTTCATGAACGTCGGAGGGGCTGGATCGATCCAATCAGTACAAATCAAAGGGTCGAAAACAAACTGGATGGCAATGTCAAGAAACTGGGGAGCCAATTGGCAATCAAATGCATACTTAGATGGTCAAGCTTTGTCCTTCAGGATCACAACAACTGATGGTGTTACAAAGACATTCAGCAATGTTGCTCCATCGAGTTGGAGATTTGGTCAGACATTTTCTAGTAGACTTAATTTCTAATAGAAACAGAACATTCGGAGAAGAGGAAGAAGAAGAAGGAGGAGGAGCGAGTCTGAGTTGTTGATTTCGGTTCAAGTTGTTACTTGTATTAGGCAGTGGCGTGCTTACTATTTTACTAAGCAGCCCGCCAATGTTTATATGGGGCTTGAAACTGAGATCTCTGAGAGGGTCCGAAAGAAAAATTGTGATATTATTGACTATATTTATACTTCTTTACAGTTATTTTACTTTCGTGAGGGTTTGTTTTTATTTGAAATGTGTAATAAGAAGGCAAGGATGAGATTTGCTTCAAGATTATGTCTGTTTTCCTTTCTTCTTTGTATTGTTTCGAAATACAAATATACTATGAACAATTTTTATACTAGTAATATATATTCTTGCAATGTATCATCTCATTCGTACCTCTGTACTAACTACATCATAAGAATGCAGAAAGCAAATTTGTACTTCGAACGTCGAATCTATATGTCATTCAACCTAACGAAACAATTGTATTCTTATTCCTTTCTTCTTTATTATTGTTTCCTTAATTGTTGGTGGCTGATACATGAGCACTGAGCAGGGGACCTTTCAAACTGGCTAGCTATATGTCATTCAACCTAACGAAACAATTGTATTCTTATTGAATTAAACTCAGAGCAAGGATACGTGTTACGAGTGAACTATATGTCGATATGAAAGCAACAATTATGGTGGTACAAAATAAATTAGAAAAGCACATATCTTCCAATGAATCTAAGTGCATACAACATTAAGCAGCCTGAATATAATTGTGTATGTTATATACAATTTAAAGAAAGTGAAGCTAAAAGATTTTCTCTAAGAGGGTTGAAGTGTATTTTCATCTACTTACTGGAAAACGTAGAGGTCACAATCCAACATTCATGGATATCCATGTAGGCGAATATATATCGCTAGTTGGTACAATCATTATTGTTAAGTTTAATATCTAGCCGGTAATAACTAAATAGCAAGTGATTGTCATCCTTAACATATAAAAAGTGAAAATGTTAATTATGGAGTATGAATTTGATGTATTACATCAAAATTACTCGTGTGTGCAAGAGAGAAAAGAGATGGATGTTACTATTTTCAACACAAAAAATCATAGTCGAAAATCAAGAAAGTAACTGAATATAACATCAAAGTCGTTGTAGTATAGTGGTAAGTATTCCCGCCTGTCACGCGGGTGACCCGGGTTCGATCCCTGGCAACGGCGATATTTTTGAATGTCGGTTTTTCTTATTTTCACATTCCTCCATCATTAGAAATCACTAGAAATAGCTTATTTAGATTTCGAATTAACTAACCTTAGTATATGTACACAAGCTACTTACAATATTTTGGTATACATAATGTTCAATTATGCATTTCCAATTCTAATGGGCACCCATGCTTGATAATTTTAGTTTTCATGATTGATCACATATAAATGCATTTAGTATACCATCTACATTAACTAACTAATCCTCTGCCGAAGTTGTTTGAGCTAACCCATCTTACAATAACTAATCCTCTATTAAGTTGTTCTGTATTATTTCTCCTCTACAAATACTATCACTATTTTCTCAAATAAATCATAACAACCGATAATAGGCAATAAGTTCCATTTTCATAATATCATTACATAACATAAAATGGCAACTACAACATTACTCACATTTGTTTGTTGTACCATTCTTTCAATCTCAATTTCTGTGAATGCGTTAAGTGTAAATTACTACGACCATACATGTCCTAATTTAGAGGATACAATTACAAGAATTGTAAAGAAAGCGATGTTGAACGACAAAACAGTTGCAGCTGCCCTTCTTCGGATGCATTTCCATGATTGCTTTGTTAGGGTATATTTTGTATTTCCTTCTTCTCAGACTCATTCTATTAAAACTGTCAATTGATATAGCCTTGTTAATTGTTATGTTTGTGCGTGTTACTAATACAGGGTTGTGATGCTTCCGTGCTACTCAAATCGACGCCAAATAATCAAGCTGAGAAAGATGGAGCTGCAAACATATCATTGCATGCATTTTATGTCATTGATATGGTAAAGAAAGAATTGGAGGCTCTATGCCCTCGTGTTGTTTCGTGTGCGGATATTTTGGCATTGGTTGCTAGGGATGCAGTCACTCTAGTAAGTCATCATAATACTCCACTAACGTTAACTTTTTTCACGATGTTTATATTTTGATAAGTTCAATATGTTTAACGACTTTTCTATTTTGATCAGTCCGGAGGTCCGACTTGGGATGTTCCCAAAGGAAGGCTCGATGGAAGAATTTCCAAGGCAGCTGATGCACGACAATTGCCAGCTCCCGTTTTTAACATCTCTCAACTGCAACAAAGCTTCTCCCAAAGAGGTCTTTCAATGGATGATTTGGTTGCACTCTCAGGTATAAATAAACTTAGTTTTTTCAATACGCCATATAAATTATATAATCATGAAACACTTACTAATTTTATTAATCAATGCAGGAGGACACACACTTGGTTTTGCGCATTGTTCATCTTTCCAAAACAGAATCCACAACTTCGCAAAAACTCAAGAAATAGATCCATCAATGCAACAATCATTTGCAGCCAAGTTGAAGAACATATGCCCTTCCCACAACACAGTGAAAAATGCAGGGGCAACTTTAGATTCGACGACCGCCATTTTCGACAATGCCTACTTCAAATTATTACTTGAGGGGCAAAGCATTTTGAGTTCAGATCAAGCTCTGCTTACAAATGCAAGAACAAAAGCTTTGGTAACAAGATATGCAAGCTCTCAAGAAGAGTTCTACAAAGCATTTGCGAAATCAATGATCAGAATGAGTAGCATTCCTGGAAATGGTAAAGAGGTCAGGTTGGATTGTAGAGTTGCTAATTAATTGTATCAGTTTTACATTTCTTTTCTTTTGGTTAGTGTTGGAGAAACATTCTATTGAATTATCGATAGTTACATGTGAGTTTTGAACCACATGATCAAGAAATTGTAAGATTTTTTTCCGTTGTGAGTGTGTGAGTTATTTAATCATTATGGTGTATTGTCAAGTAATTGTAATTATTGATGTCAATTGGTAAAAATATTGATGAATTGCAAAATTATGCATGATTTACTTTTTAAAAGTAACTGTTAACAAGACATATTTCAAGTTCAAATTTTTTTATTGCCCTGATAAGCATATATAGTCACAATCAAATAACTTTCGATTCATAAAAAAGTTGTACCTCAATTGATTAATTATAAACACTAGTCTACTAAATTTAGTAGAAATTCAAAAACTAAATTTTGTTGGGCAAAAAGTATCAACCATCACTCACGTTTCATTCAATGCATATGATTTCTGGTCAATCAACGTAGTCAATTATTTGTGTCTCCCGTTGACTTTTTTAAGGACAAAATAGTCATTTCATATCTATTTTTCTGTAAACAAAAACCGAAAGGAGTAAAATTACAATCAGGCCCCCTATTTGTAAGTGTAGTAGTTAAGGAAGTTTTAAGGAGGGAAATAATAGTCATTTCAAATTTTTATATAAAGAAAATACATGTAAAATGGCTAGTTTGCCATTAAAAATTCAACAATGACCAAAATAGTTTACTAACCATTTGGAACCGTTTTCATAGAGTGAATGAACCATATAAAACATGAATGAATGAACGGTGAAAAGAGTGAAACATATGTGATGGTTGATGCCTTTTACCTAATTTTATTTATCGAACTACACTTAGAAGTAGTTTATGCAAATCATGTAACTAAAGATATTAAAATTGAATTTTTATAGATGACAAGAATGTAAAAAAAAAATTATAATAAATTGTAATTGATACGGGCTTATAATAACTATTACTAACTCCATTTCTAAAATATTGCTCATTTTACTTTTTATTAATAATATAACACATATATAATTATAATGTGAATTTATTAATAAAGGTTATAGTCATGTTCAATCACACATGCTTATTTTTGTATTAAAATATATTTAAAATTGTTGTTTAAAATTAAGGTGCAACCTATTTTGATCGCATCTACAAGGATTAGTTTATGATCCACATAAATTTAATTTAGCGATGAGATGAGTTTCGAAGCACGAACTTCTTGTCACTAGCAAAAGACTTTTTCACTACCGTATCCGATTAACTCGTTCCTACTAGAGTAATACTCCTTTCTATTTTGTTATATATTTTATTTTGTATTTAAAATAAAATTTAAAAAAAAGAAAAATACATGTATTATACCTCCTTTATTTTAATTATTGTTTAAGTTATTTACACAAAATTAAACAAAAGAAAAATGGCCTTAAATATTTACTAGCAAGTCCACAGAAGATCTAACTTGGCCTCCATTGTTCTATCTTCATCGGCTTTGTTAAACCCTATCTAATTCTTCATAACTCAGGTAAATTTAACAGCTTATTACTCCTTCTATTGATTAATTCAAAAATGCTAAAACGTTGATTTCATTCTAATATATATTATTTTTAATGTTGAGTTGTTGCTACTGAGAATTATGTTAACCCTGATTTTAGAACGAATTAGGTTCTATTGTTTTCGGTTTTTGATATCGTGTTTGATTACTATGTTAGTGTTATTATATGATCTCCTTGTATTGACTAGAGTCAGTTATTTAAGGTAAAGCACTAAAGCTGTTCGTCAAAATGTCTGAACCAGATATTCATTCGATGATATGTAATAACATGCTCAATTTATTGTCGATCTTAGGGCATATGTAGTGATTTTGAGCTGTTCTGTATCTATACACCTGAAAAACAAAAATGGAGTGTTGGTTGGCTAATGGTGAATGTAGTCATACTTTGATGTGGGTCCTGTCACCTGTGTGAACATTGTTGTAATAGTGTGAGAGAATTAGTTGCTATATATGTTGCATTGGTATACTCATAAGTTGGTTGAAATACTTGGTGTATGTCAAGACTCGAGATTGGGAATATGTGCTTGGACCTAAATTCCAATGTAACTCCTGCCAATTAAGGGAGTATCATAATATCATGTGACATGAATATCTGTGATTAACCCTTGTTAGAGTACTTAAGGCCAACATATTTGTTAGACGAAAATATTGGTGATTTCCCAAAATAGTAACGGGAAAACAGAACTTGCGGTTGTGAGTTTGGTTCTAGGAAGCGAAGGTACTGTGTCTCCTCGATGAGGTAACATATCTAAGTGGATGAAGTTGAAAATATTGTATGGACGTGAAGGAGTTCAGTGAATAGGTACAATTTAGTTTGAAATGTGATGTTGGCCTATGATCTGTGCGTTATGTCTGCTCAATTTTCACTTCAAAGATGGCAGGTGGTGAAGTAGCTGATGTATACGAGATAGCAATTTCCCTCTGCATACATATACTTTTTAAGCTAGAATAAATGCGTAGACTTCTATGGATCTTTTAAATGGAAGCTTCATAGGGCCGGTGCAAAGACTTGGAATTGAAAGGATATAGTTTGGTAGTGATCTCATTTGTTCATTTATGCATCATTTCACTAAGTATCTTGGTGAAGTTTCAATCCATCAAGTATAAGTACGATGCCTGAAATCTAATGAACTAACCAAGCCATTTATTTTACTTATATCACCTAAAATAGTATGATTAATGATAACCAATAATTAAACAACCAGGATTGCGAAGCGAAGGGATATTACTATCATCAGTTATGTTTTACAGCCCACAACTATTTGTTCTTAGGCCATATTAATTAATATACGTATAAGTATGCATGGGAGTTGTCATGATTAGCATCAAGAATAATAAACCGTTTATAGATTTTGCTCTGTTCTTCTATCTTCAAAAGTGTAAATCTCATAAGCACCGGCTACTGTATCTTTTACATGACTTGTTTGGCGTTCAAAAGTTGATTTTTTTTTTTTTATAGGAACAATGGCTGCAAAAGCGGTGAAATCTGTTGCAAAATCAATTGGGGAATTTCAATACCCATGGCGTAACAAATTAGAAAAATATAAAGGTGAACTATCTAAAGGAGTTTGGGGTTACTGGGAGCTTGGAGCTTGGAAGCCTCTTGGCATCAGTGCCCGTGAGCGTGCACGAGTCCGTAAGGAAGTACTTCTTGCCGGGGAAGATTGGCCATATGATCCAGAAAGGAAGGAAATGAAAGACAAGCGGAAGGGACATAAATGTGACAGGATATCAGCAGAAAAGCGAGCGAATACAGCCAGATTAATGGAGCAGATGCCCAAGAAACTAGCCGAGTATAGGAAGAGAAAGTGGGAGCGTAAGATGAAAGAAGAGGAAGATGCTGCAAAGAAGTCTCTGCAGGAATAAGTTCGGTCTCAGTAGCCAGTAGTGATATATTTTCTTAACGTTACAGTTAAGGCAATGCTACATCTGTTTTTACTACCCTCATATTATGCGAGGAACGATATAATTATCTCTCTCAGACGCTTTTACTTCTAAAGAAGTGGAAATGCCTTTTGATCTAAAATGTTGTGTCGATGGAGACCAGTCAGACCACTAATAATACATTTTGTATTTTTGTTGTTGTTAGTGGTACAAGGCCTAGAACGTTTATTACTGGAAACTGTGTTGCTAGTTTTGATGTTTGATCATTGTATCTGCTAAAGAAGATTTTGATCCGTTTTCCAAAAGCATCATTTAGATTCATCGAGCAATATTATCGACTTGGAGGGGTTGAGTACATGTTGATGAGGAAACTGTACATGTTTCCTCGTCAAATAATGGACGGGTAGTGGTTTAGTCTGAACGCATATTGGCAAGCAAACAACACATGTTTCGACAGGTAGCCGGTTAGCCGTCTGCTAACAACCTATACATTTTTCTGCAACTTTTAATCCTTCTGTTTTTATAACATAAAGTGAACAAACTAATAGATTGCCCAAATTGAACGTGATTGACTGTAACTAGAAACGTTACTGCATTAAACGCAATAGCAACACAATTTATCAGATATCTTCTGAACAAGAATCCACCAAATATCAACAAACAACTAATTTCATTGATTGCAAAATATATAATACACCCTCTTTAAATTTCAACTGCAAGAAACTAACAATAATTTTCAGCATTCAATTCGAGAATAATCCATATAATATATGGTGAATATTTAAATCAATTAGAAGTGGTGCATGTGTTATTGAGAAATAAATACATATACTCATAAATAAGCTGCTCAACAATATTATGTTATTAGATAAATCGGTTGATATAAACATTGAGGAGCTGTGAGATGATGACTTTGTATGTTGTCTCTGTTGGATGATAACTATCCCAGAAAACATATTTTGTATGGTCTGAACATGTTACACACTCTTTGTTGCACAGAACTGAAACCTCCAAGTCCCCTGTTCCACAACAGCCTTTGTCTGAAACTTCAAATCCTGTAATCGTAAATGAATATTAGTAATAGATAGACATATAAGAAAAATAAAATGACCACTTTTATGAAAACCATGCACCATTATATTTTATTTTTGTTTTGTAAGGCAATAATTACATGAGAAAAAATGGCTAGTTCGTCGAGGGTGTCGGGTTGTCATTCGCTGCCCAAGTGACAAACCAAATTAAGTTTTATCGCAATGTTTTCAGAAGCATTAGATGTTTTACCTTCAACTCGATTTATCTCATCTGAACGAACTACTGCATAGATAAGCTTGTATATAGTTATAAACCTACAAAAATAGTGAAACCTACCGTTTTCTTGGGGATGAAGGATGAGATTGAGTAGAGGATTATAGATGTCCACATAAACAACTCTAGATTCTGCAAGTTTTGCTGTGAGTAACTCAGTTGCAGGTTCAAGCTTCGAGTTGACTATTTGAGCGGCTAGATTATATTCTTCTTTGCATTGTCTCAGCAAACCTCCTGCAAGGGTCCTTTGGGATGGCAAGCACCCAATTGGTGGGGCACCAAACACAACATATCTTCTTGCCCCCAAATTGTATATATCCTTCAAAATTATATGAATTTATTGTCCATTTAGTGAATTGGAAAATGCATAATACTACTGGAAAATGCCTCAAAAACGATGATAATTTGGAAGTCAAAGATACCTCGATGAAAGTTGAGGCTCCAGACACCATAAGATCAGCATAAGATGGAATGTCATATTGCAGTTTCCTTATGCCAACGGTGAAGTAAGTGTTGGCGAGATCATCACTCCCAGCAACCACCAAATATAAGGCATTGTTCAATATGTAGTTTGCTCTTTCTTCTCCCACATATCCCTTCAGCTTGCTAATGTATTCTTTGAAATAATTTACTTGGGTTGGCAAAGATATGACCGACTGTTTTCAAAATATCACAGTACAAATTATTACTGTCATGTATTCTGGGATCGTTTCAGCAATTATCTCGTGAATTAATGAAGTGATAACAGAGAAATGGTAAGGCATATTAATACCACTATTTGAGGTGTTTGAGGGTCATAACCAGTACCGCCTGAAGCAAAGCTAACACCTGTTATCATATCTTGAGCTTTCAATTGAGGGTCCAGATATGCAGGTACTAGTTCTTTTATTCCCAATTCACTTGCTGCAACAACATCAAACCTCTAAGTAACTTGGTGCAATTAGGATTAGCTCACCAACAAATACACTTAGGCATTATAATTGAGATAATTGGATGATTTAGCTGGTAAAATTTACGACAATACACTATTCTTCATGAGATCAAATGACTAGAATCTCATTATAACGGAGGGGTCGAAAATTATTTTAATCTTACGAAAATAACATAAATTGAAGTGCATAATTGCATGTGCGAGATCATGCACAATACCTGATAAGATGCTTATTTCTGCGTCCGAAACTCATTTCGTCGCTAATTAACAAAAAAAATAATTAACTATTTTTTAAATGAGTTACGAAAGGGTCTCCCATATTATTGGTAGAATATGGGTTGTGTACTTGTGTTTAAACATATTAAACCTCGAGTTAATCGAATAATCTAGTGGAAAAGGCTCTTGCTAGTAACCAGACGGTCCTAGATTCGAAACTCACCTCATCGCTAATTTATATATATATATATATATATATATATATATATATATATTAAACCTCAAACGGGCCACAAATTGGGCCCTGCATAGGCCCCTGAGGTGGTGGATCCTCTTTACCCACTAGGCCACTAAAATGTGACTTTATTACCATGGGTCATATCATATCTACCAATTAATCAACTAAATTATTGGCCCATGTCTCTCTATCAACCAGCAACAGCATAGATACATTAATACTCAATTTGTTTTTAATATGACGTTTTAAGCATTTCACATATATTAAGAAGAAAAGTAATCAAAAAGTTCAATTGATAATGTAAAATGTCAATTGATTATCACTATATTATTGGTTAGTTGATAATTTCAATGAAAAAAGTAAACATTGAAATTGTATATCGTCAACTAAAAAAAAAAAAAATAAACAATCTAAAACGTCATATAAAACAACCGAGAAATACTAGTATTTATTTAACTTGGCAATCAAATTCGAAAAGTATGTTGTGTGTTGGGACAATAATTATAAATAATTGTCCAATTGGGAATAATAGGGCATAATACTCGTTGAAAACATATAATGCTCACAAAAATAAGAGTAATGCGTATTTTGAATTTTTTATCAGTATCATTTATATAAAGATGTGTTATTTTATAGTTTCAGGAAAACAATTGTTTCCAAAATATGAACATACATCTACAATGACATCTTACACAAAATTGGTTAATATATGCATCTAAAATTGTGTACGCTCAAGAACTTATTACAATGATAAGTTTCAATAAATAAATAATTTAGTAAGAAAATTGAAAAAGTTAAAATGTCCATCACATCATCCAAGTAATTACCATTTCCTCGAATTGGAGCCAACTAAAGAAAGGGACACGAAATTGACCATCATGCAAGAATTAATGGCAACTCTCAAATTTAAAAGAAATCTACTTGCTTATGGAATTTGCTTCTTACATTAGACAACCAACCTTTTTATCTTCTTTTTCAACCTTCATGCATTAATCTTTCATGAACATCTTCACCAACCAACTTATCCTCTAGTTTCTTATTTCTAATACAATTATATGTTGGTAATAAATGTGAAACTCTCTCCTTCTACATGTTTGAATAAATTATTCGTTTAGTCATTTGTAAGACGACGTATTAAATCTCGTTTAAATAAAAAGCGAATGAAGTATCAAATAGATTTTCGTTCATTGTTATAATACTGCAAAATTGTTGAGGAGTGATCGTGAGTTACGTACCAACTAGGTCAGCTGGAGTTCTTCCATTACAAAACCTCCCGGTTGGCTTTCCGACATTCAAATCCACCCCATACGGTTCGAAATTCGCCTTAATGATCGTTTTGATATAATTATTCATACCTTGATCAACTATCGAGTCCCCAAATGCAAAAACTGCAGGGACATCTAACCCATCTGGTATCTTCACTTTTCCTTCAGAACTTGAAACTAATACAAATAATATTACTACAATATAGGACAAAGAAAATGGTACAATGTTTGTTGGACATTTGTACATTGATGAAGATGATACAATTCTTATTGAAAATGACATTTTTCAAGTTGAAAAATGCCAAATGTAGAATTGTGGGTTGAACAAGAGAGAATTGTGATTCTGCTACTTGCACTGAAATGGTTCACTACTTGATTGTCCAGAACCATAACTTATATAACAATGGAAATTGATCTAGGTGGCATTATTCAATAAAAAAACTTGATATTTAATTGTATATAAAAGCAAGCTGGATACTCAATAAATTTATTTTATGGATTTTTTTATCGTTGTGATTACCTCGCAATGTTGTAAGTCGAGCAATAATTACTTCTAGAATTTGGTGGTAGTTCAATTGTCCATTCATAGCAATTAAACTTATTCTACTGGTATTGCAGCAAAATCAATCATTTACTCACCAGTACATACTCCTATAAATTCATAAGACTAATTTCATTCCCATCTAAAACAATCATTATTGTTGTAACAAAAAATCATAAAATTTGAAACAAACAACTCGGATGATCACTTCACTTTGAGGCATGAAACCAGTTGATCATTATTTAACGTTTGAAATGTTCCAGTTAATCACCTAACTTCTTAAATAGTTCTCATTAACCACATTCTTCACTAATAATGATAATTATAGACTAATTATGTCACGTGACATATGAGATTAAAATACAACTTTCTTCAACTATCTAAGACCAAATAATAAATAAACGCATTTAATATCTATCTTTCATTTAAATATGATATAATGAAGATCGTACATTTATGAACTTTTTTTTTTTTTTTTGTAAATTAGCAATTAGGTGAGTTTCAAATCCGGAACCTTCTGATCACTAGCAAGAATCTTTTCCACTAAACTATTCGTGCATTTACGAACTTGAGTAATAAGAGTTAGTTTCCCCACGTAGTTATTCTCTACTCCAAAGTAGTTGCGTATCAACTATATATTTTACTTCCTTCATACAATACCTAGCATTTTTTATTGGGCACGATATATAATACAGCAACATTTATCTTACACGATAATAATAACGAACATTTTATTGTTGAAATTCATTAATTTATTAAAGTATCCTGCAACAATAACATATATGAGTAGTAGTCGTGAATATAAAAATGTGATATCTTGACCTATAACTATACTAATAATTGCAATAATATAAGTGATGACATTTATTAAGAGTAGTTAGCTGGTTTGAGCCAATTGATGTATGGTAGTATAGTAGCCCTGCAGGCTGCAACTTATTAGGTCCCAACACTCATCTCTCGTGGGACATCTCATCTATTAATTGGCTGCATTTTGCTCATTTCAAAACACGCTCAGGTGATACTTAATTTAGCATTTTCATCTATCATTGGCTCCAAAGAGCAATTTCACCTAATTACCCTTCTCATCAACATATGCAATAAATCATAAATGATCATCAATGATAATCAAGAGCTTCGTACTCTTTTAAGTTTTAGTTGGTTTCCGGTTGGAGATAAGAGAATGAGACACTGGTGGTCGACCGTAATAATGACACCATTTAGAGGTTTTGGTATAATGGCAAAATAGTCATTTAATGCTACAGTAAAATACTATTTGGGTGTGTGTATAACAGATCAGATATATTATGTACTCTCTTCCATCATTTTAACTTGTCATCCTAACATAATTTTCTTTTTTTTAAAATATATGTCGTTCTAGTATTAACATTTGTACTTTTATATTTTAATAAACTTTGTGACTATTTTTATCTTAAAATTATTATCGAGTCAACAATATAGTTCCAAATAATTAGAAGGCGGTAAAAATGAGGCCAATAATACAATTGCAATAATTATATACGGTTGATGGAGGCCGTCTGGTCTGCATATACTAAGTTTTAGTAACATATATACTTAATTGTCAATTACAAAAACTAAATGGAAGAGTGTGTAATATAGTTGTTTACAACTTACAAGTAAAAGGCCTCATATTGGAAATTATTAACATATCAAAGTAGAACAATTGCCAATTCAAAAAATATTTATGGTTGTTTACTTGTTTACCAAACAAGTCCTGGAGACGATTATTATAATCTAACAAATGATAGATTTTGAGTCCCACGTTTTTTGCTTTTGCCAAAATTTCATTCTCTAAATAAATTCTATAGATTGAACTATATATGACCACATATACTATGTGGGCTTATTTTTATTTTGGATGGTGAATTATGATGAAAATTTTAAATTGGATCCTAATACTATCCTAAGCTTCATATTGGACTTTATACTATGGTTTGTCTCATTTTAACCCCTAAAACGCCAAATATGATGTAATTTCGTTTTAAAATAAGGGCAAAATTGAAATAGCACATATATTAAACTTTTGGGCACAATCACAAATAACAAGACTTATTAATTAAAAATAAATCTCAGACTTATTCTCATTTTGGACCCTACACTATCACATAAGTTTCAAACTGGACCTTGATATTATCATTAGTTATTTGTAAAAACGCTCCAAAAATTTGATATATGTGATAATCAGAATTTGGCCTTCTTTAAAACGAAATTCAATCTAAATTTGGCATTTGAGGGGGCAAAATGAGACAAAACGTAATATGTGGGGCAATTTGAGGCTTATGATAGTATTAGGGTCCAATTTAAAATTTACGTAATAGTTTAGGATCCAAAATAAAAATAAGCCTAGTATGTGATATCATTTCTTCTAAGTTATTGATGGATTGCCTAGAAATCCTGCATGGTTTAATATTGAGCAAGGATGAATATATTTCAATTCTTTACCAACCTAACTAAATTAAGTTGAGATTTTGTTTTCTCAATTTCTTTACCAGCCTAGCGAATTAAGTGGGAATCTTATTTACTCGATACATTTCTTTACCAACCTAGCTAATCATCATGCATGTTGAGAATTTAATAGTTCATAAAAGAAATGGACAGAAAACTAAATAACTAGAATGCTACTTATTTGACCTTTATTATTGTAACATAATATGGGGTATTTAAAAGTGCAACTTCCATTAATTAATCCAAAAATTAATCCCCATTTTTCTCGAAATAGTCATAGAAAGTGGGTTAAAATTATCATTTAATCAAAAGTTAAGAAATTACATATTAATCTCCGAAATTGAACAAATATTGCGATTTAGTCCCACAATCACCAATTATTAGTTACAAGATGAAATCATCATTTAAGTTATTAATATGAACATAACAAAGACAACTCGATGGAAATTTCGTAATGAATAATATTAGCTTGAGTCGTTAATAATCAAGTTGGAGTTGGTTCGCACAACTTTTAAGTGTATAAATTCTCAATGAACAAATGGGTGAAATGGTCCTCGAAAGTGGGAACAGGTTACGTTTTGGTCTTTGAAAGTACAAAAGTTATAAAACAGTCCACGATATTAGCCAACGGATGCAGATTGATTCAAAATTTAATGAAGGCATTAATTTTTAACGTCCCAATGACGATTGAAGTTCACTCCTAAGCTAATTCTATTACTACTGTTTGAACTCGTTATCAGCGTATGTAACCCATGAGGTGCATGGCCGTTAACATTTAACAACGCCGCTAAATTTTTTATCAATCTGTAACCGTTGATTAATATTGTGAACTTACTTACAACTTTTGGGGACCAAAATGCAACATAAATCCATTTTCGATGACCATTTCGTCGATTTTGCTCAATTCTAAGTGGCAGGCTAAATTGAAACAGTTACACGAGAATCATGTTCTGGAGATAAATACTAGTGTGGTAATAATATGTTCCCAATAATTCAACAAATCCTCTTTGAAATTAATATATCGCGGTAAGCCAATCATTTATTATCCATCTACTTCTACCCCCAATTATTGAAGAATTGAATAGATCAACTTGTTGAAACAATTTTGACAGCTCGGGTCAATTGTTCATCACTCATCATCAAACTGGTGCACTGGTCGGATTACGACGAGGCGTAATGGCGCAGGTATCTTCGAAGAAGTTATTTCAAAATTGATCAAGTGTAGAATGCAAACACTACTTCACAAAAGAAAAAGGTGTAGATATATAGTGTCATTAGTCAGTTAGTTTTATCCCATTATATAAAAGAATCCAATGGAATGTAAAATATGTAAATCCATAAAGACCAAATTGCTAAAAAGGGTTCGAGAAATTGAATTCAGGTTGTCTTGTGGTCCTTAAAAGTATAAAGTTATAATTCAGTCAAAGATATTGGTCAATGGTTGCAGATTGGTCCAAAATTTAATTAATGCGTTATTTTTTAAGGCCCCAATGGTGATTGTAGACGTAGTTCACTTATAAGCTATTTCTATTATTACCGTTCTAAGTTATTAACAACACGTGTAACACGCGAGGTACGTAGGCCGTTAACATTTAACAGCGCAGTTAAATTTTGCACCAATCTGCAACCATTGACCAATATTATAGACTGATTTGCAACTTTTGTACTTTCGAAAATCAAAAGACAACAAAAACCCACTTTCAGGGACCATTTCATCAATTTTCACAATCTACAAAATAAGATGTCAATAGACTTCTTTATAAAAATTACTCCCTCCATCCCTAAATGATTGTCACATTTTGACTTTTCATAGTCAACAAAACACAATTTAAAATGTAAATCTACTTATTCTACATGTAAAAATATTATAAAAGGTTGATATTTCAAAAATGTATGTAGAAACGAATTTAACAAGATTCATAAGACTATGTTATTTTTTTATCGTTTAATGAGAATTTATAATCAAATTTTGTAAAATTTGACTAACATACAAAAGTCAAAATGTGACAATCTTTTAGAGATGAATGAAGTATTTTGTTTCTTCTGGTATCACTCGATCTTGGCACTAGTCCCTAACGATCAAAGTCGAATGGCAAAAGTGGACAAAATACAATAAAAGCACGCCTTCTGGGACAGGAGACAGGCCATTGCCAGATTAGGGTGTTAGCTTCATTTTTCAAGCATGGTGCCATTTATTGAACTAGAAAAGTTTCCAATTGGGTTGATATTGACTAGCTTTTAAAAATAAAAATTGACGGTATCTTTTACTAAAATAAAGTTCTGAAAACTACAAGTCTACTACCCGTCAATTCTTCATAGCCTCATAATTCGGAACCCGGACATCAATCTGGTATCTTGGTTTCTGAATCCGTCTGTGGCCCTATTTCAACTTGTTACTTTCAAACTCGATTTTCTCTCGATTCGAGTTCTTGATCGAAAAAGATATTGAATTTAGTTGTTTAGAGTGTAGTGAAATTCGGGCCCAAACATCTCGATAAGTAATCTCTATTAATTCTAAATAATCTGAAAAGTCTGGAAGTAGTACATACGGAGTATATATACTATTCAGTCTCGTCTTTTCTACAATCATATGATACTATTTATTGTTTTACAACAATCTACTTTATTAAGTACATGCAAATAATAGTTTTAACACCTACTTTTTCCTAGCTAATAGCCATTGGAATAACAAGATAAAACAGCTCAAACAACTTATTCAAAAAGCAAGGGAACTAACATCTCCTAGTAAATGATGAATGATCTAGCTAACTAATCTGCAAGGCTCCATGGCACCAACGAACACCGTCCACTTTGCGAGGTTGTTTCCCAATCGATCCAAGTATAAAGCGCAAACACTATCTACTACTTCGTAAAATAAACTTTGAGGAGCTCTAACATGATGACTTTGTATGTTCTCTCTGTTGGGTGATAACTATCCCAGAAAACATATTTTGTATGATCTGAACATGTTACACAATCTTTGTTGCACAAAAGTGAAACCTCCAAGTCTCCTGTTCCACAACAACCTTTATCTGAAACTTCGAATCCTGTAATGTAAATAAATTTATTTTAATGCCAATAATCATAGACATATAAACAACATAAACGTCGTATTACATAGAAAAGCTTGTATATATATAGTTATAAAACTACAAAAATAGGAAAACCTACCATGATCTTGAGGATGAAGGATGAGATTAAGTAGGGGATTATAGATGTCCACATAAACAACTATAGATCCTGAAAGTTTTGCTGTGAGTGAAACAGTTGCAGGTTGAAGCTTGGAGTTGACTATTTGGGCTGCTAGATTATATTCTTCTTTGCATTGTCTCATTAAACCTCCTGCAATGGTCCTTTGGGCTGGCAAGCACCCAATTGGTGGAGCACCAAAAACAATATATCTTCTTGCCCCCAAATTGTATAATTCCTTCAAAAACTCATATGTTGAATATGAATCATGCATAATATATATACTACTGGAAAATGCCTGAAAAACGACGATATTTTGAAATTGGAAGATACCTGAATGAAAGTTGAGGCTCCAGACACCATAAGATCAGCGTAAGATGAAATGTCATATTGCAATTTCCTAATGCCAACGGTGAAGTAAGTGTTGGCGAGATCATCACTCCCAGCAACCACCAAATATAAGGCATTGTTCAATATGTAGTTTGCTCTTTCTTCTCCAACATATCCCTTCAGCTTGCTAATGTATTCCTTGAAATAATTTACTTGGCTTGGCAAAGATATCACCGACTGTTATCAAAATATCACAGTACAAATTATTACTGTCATGTATTCTGGGATCGTTTCAGCAATTATCTCGTGAATTAATGAAGTGAAAATAGAGAAATGGTAAGGCATGTTAATACCACTATTTGAGGAGTTTGAGGGTCATAACCAGTACCGCCTGAAGCAAAGCTAACACCTGTAATCATATCTTGATTTTTCAATTGAGGGTCTAGGTAAGCCGGCACCAATTCTTTTATTCCCAATTCACTTGCTGCAACAACATCAAACCTTTAGTTAAGTAAGAAGCTCAATTGCAAGAAAATTGATAACTTGGCGCAATTGTCTCACCAACAAAAACAATCAGGCATTATAATTGAGATAATCGAATGATTTAATAGCTAAGTTAGTATTTCTTGATTTAGGAGGTTAAGGATTTGAATTTTGTGGTATGAGGTGTTGATAATTATCGCAATTTGATAATATGGTTTGTGTTGGGTTTAAACTTATTTAGTGCGGTTAATGGATCGGATTATCTGCAACCTACTTGTTACTCGACTCATAAAATTCAAGTTTACGAGCTCATTTTTTTTTTTGTACAGTATTATATTTATATACAATTATGTTTTATATTTAAATCATAATTAATTTCAATGACCAATACTTATAAAATTAGTATCAGAGAGAAGAGATTTGCTTCTCAACAATTATATATTGTTGGAGAGAACAATAAAATAGATTTTTAAATAGAAATTTGTGAGTAACCTGACACTCGCTCGTCATCCCGTTCAAAGAACACGATTTGGTACCTGCTCATGAGTTTGTTATCCGGATTAATAGTATTGAGTAATTACCCGACTTGATAAAGCTCAAACCTTACAGAATAACTAGGTACTCACTCATACAAGGCTTGTTTACAACCCTAATTAGTCCCTCCATCCCTATTTGTTAGTCTATCTTTCCTAATAGAAATTTCATTATTGATTCCATTTTTTCCAAATTTAATTTAAAAAAATTGAAGGAGAAATGAATTTTGTGAGAGAAGTTTGAAATTTTCTAAAAGTGTACTCCATATATAAAAGTAAAGTTGCATAACAAAAGAGATGGAGGGAGTATCGAGTACATATTAAAGCTCATATGGGCTAGAACAGTCGCCTATTCTACTCGAATTTGGGCCCTGAGCCTGAGGTGGTGGATCCTCTTTACCCACTAGGCCACCAATATGACTTTATTACTGTGGGGCGTGGCAGACTGATGCATATCATTATGAATTTATGATCTACCAACTAATCAACTGAATATTGGCCCATGTCTCTTTATTACCGAGCAACAAGCCAACAACATGGATACTACTTTTCTAAATATTTGTGCACACTTTAACATTTGTAAATTTGTTTTTTCTCATATTTATAATATACGAGTAATACCTTTATTATATTGGTGGCAAAATATTTATATATATACTCATTATGATAACACCGAACACCTTCATATGGTATAGATATAGATAACATATTTATAAAATATTTGCAAAAATTATTTTAAGAGAATAGAGATAGATATGTTTAATGATATTTGGTGGTAAGTATTATATAAAATATTTATAAGAATTAGATATTTTATATTAAATTTTACTCTTCTAATTTAAGAGATTATAGGGCTTCAAAATAACATCTACTTCCCCTATCCCATATATATATATACATATATAAATATATATATATATTTCATTCATGAATTCTATCGTCTAAAAAAGTATATGGGGCAAAATTGATGGCTCCTTATGTATGCTTTAACTCATTTCACTCATTTATGTTGTAAATGTTCTTATTTGCTCACTTGACATTTGTCAATAAAAAAGTGTGAATTTTTCAATACAAGTACAATAATTTATTTCATTGTTAATAATATACTCGTTAAGTTATTCATGTGCTAATCACATGGTTATATATTGTAGAGTAAATATATAATTCTTAATTAACAAAAACTAAAAAGAAATACAAAAATTGATTCACGTACAAAATCACGTACATCTCATGTGCACGATATAGTAAGTGAATGTGGACTTATCGTCTCATCAAACAAGAGTGAATAAATGAAAACATTTAAAATATTAGTAAAAGAAAAACTTCAAGAATAAAAATTATTATGATGTTTGTTTTTTGCCCAACTATCTGTGCTTCAATTTTATTTACGGAACTTGGCAATCAAATTTTGAAAAGTACGTTGTTTTGGACAATAACTTACCTATATATAATGTCCTTTTTAGTTCTTGTATAGTCGTACTCCATATATAGTAGAGTATAGTATAGTGCCAGCTTTTATATTTGGCTTAATTTCATCTGGGCACCTGAACTTTCTTAATTTTCCCAAATAGACACCTGATGAACTTTTTATAACAAGTAGGCACCTGGACCCCAAAATTGGCACCTGAACTTTATTTTTTCACAATTTTCTTAATTTTTCAGATTTTAAAATTTTAAATAGAGGACAAAATAGTCAAACTATACTTAACACTAACTCAACCTAATTATAAACTAACCCAACATCAAATATTTAACCCAACCCCATTAAAACATCATCTTCAACCTTTCACCTCACCTCACCCCACTAAAATCCCAGATCTCAAAATAATTAACACAAAATTAAACTTTGCCATTAACAGTAGTCCATCATTCACTAAATAAATATACAATCTTGGTTAATCAAAGAAGGAAGAATCCTCAAGAGATTACATTAACAGAAAGAAAATTCAATGTGCTGAGAAAATGATTCGAAGTGCTTTTGTTGAGCTTTACAGGGGCCTTGGACTACTTAAACATTACAGGTTATTATATTCTACTTAAACACACAAAAAATCAACCCCCATATAAACAAACCAACAAAACACACAAAATATGAAGAAGATTATGAAGACGACGATCCACAACAAAACCCAGTTTCAAATCAACCAATAAGTTCCAAACAAACCAACAAGACAAAGAGCTTAGAAAGATGAAGAAGACGATGAAGACGACGATTCGCTTTTTTTCCTTATATCAGCTTGACATTCTCTTGTTTTGATTTTTAGATCTGATATGCTCTTATCGTGGGTTTGGTGGGCAATTGCCTTGAAACCAGAGACATCAAACAATGGCCTTTTGTTCAATAGGGTATGACAGAGACCAGGTTAGTTCGTTAGGGGGGGGTGGGGGGTGATTTTTTTTTTTTTAAGTTTTTTTTTATATATAATAATTATATTTATTTTCAAAAGAGCAAAAAATATCAGAAGTGGCACCTACACTTTGTCCAAATTATTAGCGTCTAAAATATTTTTTAGTATTGGCACCTGAACTTTTATGTAAATTTTATTCAATATGACTAACTTGCCCCTGGGTTAAGGAATTTTTAAATGTCAAAAATATGAGAAATTAAAAAAATTATGAAAAACGAAAGTTCAGGTGCCAATTTTGGGGTTCAGGTGCCTACTTGTTATAACAAGTTCATCAGGTGCCTATTTGGAACAATTAAAAAAGTTCAGGTGCCCAGATGAAATTAAGCCTTTATATTTGTCACCATTACTAACTATTCTACCATATCTAGGAACCAGACTCAATTCAGCTAAAGAAAAGGACACAAATTGAACATCATTTAAATAAAAGGCGAATGAGTATCTAATACGTTTTCGTTCGTTCTTCAAATACTTGAATAAAATTTAAAATTGTACGTTGAAGAGTGATGAGTTACGTACCAACTAGGTCAGCTGGAGTTCTTCCATTACAAAACCTCCCCGTCGGTTTTCCGGCATTCAAATCCGCCCCATACGGTTCGAAATTCGCCTTGATAATTGTTGGGATATTATTATTCATACCTTGATCGACTATTGAGTCTCCAAATGCAAAAACTGCTGGGACATCTAACCCATCTGGTATCTTCACTTTTCCTTCACAACTTGAAACTAATAATACAAATATTATCACTACAACATATGGCAAAGAAAATGGTACAATGTTTATTGGACATTTGTAAAGGGATGAAGCTGATATAATTTTGACTGAAATTGACATTTTTCAACTCGAAAAATGTCAATGTAGAATTGTGAGTTGAAGAAGAGAGAATTGGTTATTACGTTTGCACTTACTGGAATAGGAGTATAAGAACAAAATTTATGTAGGTAGCCTTGTTCAGTAAAAAAATTGGATATTTATTTGTCAATTGTATATAATAGTCAATATATGTATTTCATGGACTTATAAAGGAGTGTTGCTTTTATCCCCTTATAATTGGGGTCATCTCTCGTAATATATAATTGTCAAAATGGTCCAAGATAATGTGTTTGTATTTTAATCCTTGTGAATATTTGGTATGCAATATGGGGAATTTTGGGAGATTGTATTTTTTGAAGCAAATTTTAACTTAGAACATCCTCCTATTTTTTTTTTTGCAAAATACTAGCACTCATCCCCATAAAATATCTATTTTGCCCTTACTTTCTTCGCCTTTCATCTTCTTTCTTCCTCACCTCTTCATCATCCTACCCCTCCCACCACCATCACCTACCACCTTAACAACTACCATTAATAACCCACCCTACCTCCACCCCACTCCCAAATTCGAAACCCTACCTCCGTCCCCCCTATTCGAAACCTCATCCCCATCCTACTTCCCAAATTCGAAACCCTACCCCACCCCTATTTGAAACCCATCATACCTTCTTTTGAAATCAAAAGTAACATGAAAGAAGGGGGTCACGCTTTTCAATAGAATGGGTGTGAGAATTCCAATTTTTTAATGTGGGCTGGGGGAGCTCATTTTCATGGTGTGAGGGAGGGGGAACTACGACTCCGTTTTGCAAAGAGGGGGTATGCGAGCTCATTTTTTGCAGGAGGAGGGGGCTGCACGGGCGGGGTTGGGGGTGGTAGGGAGGGAGGGAGATTTTGGTATGTGATGGTTGTGTTAAGTTTAGGGTTAAATTAGTCAATTCATAGGGGAGGGTGCTAGTATTTTGCAAAAATTATAGTATGGTGCACCAAGCTAAAAGTTTGTTTCAAAAAGTATCAATCTTCCAAAATTCCCCTACAAAATGGTCCCTAATACATTCGCGTAAAACATGCATATAGTCCGACTTGTAACGAAGGCGATAAATTTTGACAGCAGGTGACTAAAGTGCACATTTGACCAATATAAAGGACTTAAGTGCATATTTTTGATAAATATCTAAATGTTAAAATTTATTAGCATGAACTTAACAAGAACAACTTGATAGAAATCTACATGTGACATCTACATGAAGAATGTAGGCTAGTCTTCAGCACCTATTTCCTAAGGTAATTTTTCTGCCCGTTTACCAGTATTCGAACATATGAAAGTATGGTTGGATTGTAATTTCAATGATATTCTCATAAGTTCGAAAGAGATTTTCATATTCTTTTTTTTGAATTTCTCCAACCAAACTCATGGAATTATAGTTGGAATATCGTTCCAATGACGGAACCACGAGTTGGATGCTCTATGGAATGATGATTTCATAGATTGAGTTGTTTTATTTCATTTCCCATTTAAATTCACACTTAACTATTTTGTAAAATTCGCAATAATATTACTTCATATATTGTTAAGCATGTATCATGCTAATTATAGTTCTAGTAACATTAAAAAAAATAAAAGTGTTAAATCTTTTATTTCGTTGAAATCATCATTCCATAGAGCATCCAAATGATTCCGTCTTTAAATCAATATTTCAATTATAATTTAGTGAGTTCGGAATGAGGAAGTTTTTTTTCCAACAGTATGAGAATATTACTGGAGTTGCAATCCAAATCTACTTTCATACGCTCGACAAGAGCAAAATAGACAGAAATCATTGCATTTGAAACAAAGACCTTGTAAATATAAGTGAGATTGATTTAGAAACATAAGTGATCAACAAGGACCCTTCGAAACATAAGTAATCAACCGGGATCCCAGCCCAAACATAAGTTCCCCTTAGAATGTAAAAAATCACGACAGATTTAGTAAAGAATAAAATGTAATTTACGTTTCCACGGTCTCCCAGGTACAACTCAAAATGTAAATGTCTTTTATTCCACCCACAGAAAATTACAAAAAGTATATATTTTCGTATCGGCCAATGAAAATTAATGGTCAAAGTTTACAAATTTTGACAAAAATATCAAAATATCCCCCATCAATTAGGTATTGAGGGAATAAATCGATTGGGATACATACCGATTGGAATAAGTAGATTTTAATCATAATTTAACATGTATATTGATTGGTAAAGATACATACTTCATAATCAGATTGGGATACATCCAAATTCAGTAAAAAATAAAATTATATACTCAATAAATATGTTTAAACTTAAAAATAAAATATATAAACTAATTATTATAAAATAATGCTTAATGAATGTGAATAGTTTAAAGGGTTTTATATAAACATTATTTGTGTAAGTTCTTTATATATAACCCATTATGCTAAAAGATAAAAATATTATCATATAAGTCTCATATAAACGTTAAATATTAAATGAATTAACTTAAATTTACAATTAATGATTATTATTTATTTATTCAAAGCATAATTACTAAACTTAAATTTAATTATTAAGTTAAATAATTACAATGTTACATAACTTAAACATTATATTATTAATAGTAGTCAATATTGTTTAAGTTTAACCAGATCTGTTGTGATTTTTTACATTCTAAGGTGAACTTATGTTTGGGTTGGGATCCCGATTGATCAGTTATGCTTCAAAGAGTCTTTGTTGATTACTTATATTTCTAAATCGATCTCAAATATTTTCGATTTTTTTTTTCACAAAAAAAAATCGAAAATACTTGAAATGACTAATTTGCCCCTGAAAATGACATGTGTAGGTCTAAAATATCAACTGAGATCAATTTAGATAACATAAGTGAACAACTAAAAACTTTTAACATAGGTGATCAACCGGGGCCCTATCCAAACATAAGTGATCAACCCAGTCATTTACAATGTTATTCATATGTTATTTATTAATAAATGAAGGCTTTTGATTTTTTTTCACTCCACTTATTGATAACCACACTCCAACTTTTCATTTTTAAGCCTCATTTCTCTTTATAAAAAGTCACATTGCAATTATACATAGACAATAGTAAGGATATAAATGTAGTATAACATCAAAAGTGGAGTGTAGTTGTTAATGAATGGAGCGAAAAAATCAAAGTCCTAAATCAAATATCACTATTTTGTAAAGCAAGACATCATTCATATATAACTGGCCAGAGATATTTAGCAAGAAAAAAATGGTCGGAGTAACTCACAGCAAACCTTAACCGAGACGGATTGAGACTTACTAAAGAAGCGTCGGTCTTCAGAGAGACGATCCTTCTAAGACAATAAAGTTTCAAAGCAGGAGAATTGAGGAGATTTAACAGAAGATCCCTATATCTATAATAGCAAGGTAAGAACATAAAGCAAATTATTGAAAAAAAAGGATAAAGATATCGAGTTGAAACAAGAAAAGGTCGGCATATGCCATAAAGAAAGCCACTACGCATTAAGATGGGAGTTAAGTTAAAGTTCAAATTTAAGAAACAGTATTTAGAAACTCAAAGCTATATAACCTAACACTTCATAATTCATGAAATCAAGTTATGCTATTAAATACCTCGACGTGAAAATACTGGGCCAAATTTACGAAGTGAGTGGGGGTGGGGGCTGAACTGGTGCATAAGCCATAAAGAAATGAAGACTTCTATATCTGATAACTGAAGGTTCCTGATATCATAGAACGTTGGTGGTAAGAGCTGTGGGTGAACCATGTCACAATTGAAAGCAGCTCTTAATTTGCTTTGTATTTAATGCAGTGAGCCACTAGTTTAATGATATGGCGCAGAAGGGAGGATGGCATCATATTTGATCAAGTTTTCAGAAATAGAGCTGAAAATATTGAGCAATGGTTGGCGACGAGCCTGAGGTAAATGACACAATCATAGAGACAAAATTGTAGCACGCTAGCATGAAAAAAATTGGTAAGAGTAAAGGTGTGAGCTTACTGAACAGGTAAACCAGTACAATCTGATGGAAGCAACACCTTTAGCAAATTAGGAATACGTTCAGTTGGTATAACACCTGAGAAAGTGGAGTCTTTAGTAAGAAGACGCAATGATTGTTCAGTAGAAAGTGAGGGGTGTTAACTTAAAGGGGTAGCACTCGAGCAGTCTTCAATTCAAAACTACCAATCTAGGTTGTTGTATCAAGGTGCAAAGAACGCTGTCTACTTCTGCAGCAATAGTGACATCCCAAAATACAATGCCAGAATCTATACCATAAAGCTCTTTCACCTAACACTGGAAGAAGAGATTAAAATGCTTTTTTGTCCGAAAATATAGCGGCAGACTAACAAGATTATAACGTCCAGAATAATCATGAAACCTTAGACAAAAGTTCATTAATCGTAACTACTCGAAGGGTCTTGCAATACATTCACCCCACCAAATCCACCAAAGCGAAATTCGCCCCAACGGAAAATTCTATCAATTCAAGTTTAAGAACTGATACCCCTGAGAATATCATTAGTCATTGCCTCCCTCGACAACATGAGATGCTTTAAATGGCAACAGATGGTTTTAAGTATATAAAAGATTTCATATTATCAAAGGAAGTCAGCAAATTTTCTGCCAAGTCTATTGCGGTATGAAAATGGACAAGCTTCCTTGAAATATTATATGAAATTAAGTCCCACTCACACATTATCTAGTTGAGATACCAGTAGTACAAGGATGAAAAAACTCTATAATGGAGAATATTTCTAAAATTACAATCCAGCTAAACCATCATGTTGGTTCAGTTCAGTTATGCTTAATGCAATACAGTGGAGTCAGAGAGCATACCTAGGTGCACTTTGAATACATGGCATCATAGTCTGAAGTAAATAGTATATTATGAAAACATCACATTAAATAATGTTCAGAACACTTTGCGCATAGGGGGAATAGTGCAAGACTTCAGAAATGATATATTGTGAACGGAGGTTGAGAATCCATAGAGCTACGATATCCAGCCTACCCAAACCCCACAAGAACGAAACTAAAGTTTTGATGTATTCATAAAAACGGTGAAATAATAACTTTTAGGAATTATATCAGTGCTAACTATTCCCCTCTATCACCAAAGGTCAAGAGGGTCATACGCCTTGGTGTACATATTGATAAGAAAATTTATTGTGTACTGTTTAATAAGAAGTTTGTGTCAATAGTATTCATCTATTGAATGTCCGGAGGAAGGATACGAGGTAGTGCGTTCATAAATGCTCTACAATATCATGTAAAATTGGTCAAAGATGAAGTATCGTAGGTTTCAACAGAAAGGAGAATGCCCCAGAAAGGAACAGAAATACAAACCTGATGCACTACCATAAACACAATGTTTTCATGCAAAAATAAGTGATGGCATTGACAGGTACGAAGCTTTGCAACTAAGGCTTCTTCAGTTGGACCTTCGTCTTTCGAGTAGGTCTTCGTAGTTTCTAGGACTGAAATCATGCAATAGACCATCGCTGAACGAGATTTTCCTGTGAAAACGAAACTTCCATAAACACAATGTTTATACCTATGCAAATAAAAGAAGTAACAAAATCATTAATTAAAACAATTCAAATACCAACTACATGCATTGGTTCTGAAAAATTAAGATCACAATCCTCTGCAACAAGTCTAACAACATACGGACTGCCTGGATGTGCACGACTGCAACAGTTAACAACATAAGTGACACTTCATTAACTAATGTAGAAGGAAAACGCTATTCAGAGTATGTCCTCGAAATATGCACATATATCATTCAAACGCTCATATTTGATTTCTTTGGAACACATTAGTCTAACTTTACAGATCAAATATGTGGCGGTAGTGTTCATAAAGCTACACAAGTGGCGAAAGATATTCCTCATCAACAAATAAATAATTGTATAATATGGCAATTAATAAAAGTTGATCATTAATCATTTTGGTCACAAGCATGACAAGAAAAATATTATAAAATCGAAAAGAATGTTACTTAAGTATGTATTGTCTGACACTCACAAGAACATAGAAGGTCCAGTGGAACACACCAAAACTGAAAATTGGAAAAAGTAAAAATAAGTGAAATTCAGCTTTTTCCAGAATTAGTGAGAGTATAATCAGCATTTCCTTTTTCCTGTTGAAGTGTAAACTTAGTGTTGGTGACAGTTATCTAGTGATAGTGTCCACTCACTCTAATCTGTACTGGCTACACATTTCAGCAGTCGACAGTCGAGTCGAGACCCTTTTATTTTCAGAGATACTGCCTTAAGTTTGTGAAGTCTGAAATACTCTTGAATGCAGATGTATTCCCCAGAATCAACGTAAACGACTTGGTATTAGCCAGGAGGCATCCGAGGGTGAAATCCAAGGTGCTAGGAATCATCAGCCTAGTGTAGATGCGATTGAACCAGCCCATGACAAGATAACCATGCAACAGTTGTATTGATAGGAAAAACCCAAATATCAACCTCAAAAAGAAATTTAGAGACCAATCTCAGTCCCGTGTCGTGCAGGCTGTCCCAAGCAGGTTTCAGACCCCATCAAAACATGTCATCATAAAAACCCCAATCACTTTTGTTGCCGTTGGAGCTCTTACTGTAATTGTTTCCAACTGAAGAAGGCCCAACCCTTCAGGTTGCCATTTCATTCGTTCTGGCCATCTATTTTATATATGATAGCCTGAAGACCATGCTACATTTCTCAGGGAAATTCACAGGAAACATTTAGTAGATCATGGAAAGCAGATGTTGAGGATTAACGAGACGAGGCTCTCCTATATGAACATCTGTAAGTATGTTGAAGCCGCTACATAACAACCAGTACTTCGTAAAAGTATGTTCAAGTCGCTACATAACAACCAGTTACATGACTTCATAAGTATTATTTGTATGTCAGAAGTCATAGTACACAACTATATGGCACTTCTACCTGAAGGTTGGCACTCAGACAGCCACAAATCTATGTGTTCTATGATCTGTTGCCTTACTTTAGAAACTGCATCTGGAGAACTGCAATTCTGGGCATCGCCTGGATTAAGAGATTCAATTCCCATGAAATTTAGTACAACAAGTACATGTGAGGAAAATTATGTAGACCAGCACATGAATCAAACATGACCAAGGAAAGGACGTAGAACAGTTATTTGTGTAGTTTGAATAATGGCTTCAACCTTCATGGTTTTATGGAGATCCTACGGTTAATTACCAAAAGTGTTGAGTATTAACTCGTTTTAACGTGCAATCGTTGAAATAAGACAACTGCTTGCAAATGGGGCTATTTGAAACTGTCCAGTTTTTTATGTATTGGATTACAATTTACACTCGCAAACTGAACAAAACAGATATATACTACTCCATCATGTTAATGAATATAAGAATTTGACAAATTGAGAGACTACATACCTTCAGGGACTAAGGGAGATTGAGGGCATTCGCAGGTCAGTTCCATGTCCACAGTTATGGCAAGTGATGATATAAGCAGGCACTGCAACATTTCATAAAGGGGCAGTTACAGGGAGGAGGTGCACATTCTAATTGAATGAAGTTGCACAATGTTCAAGAAGTTAAATATAATCTTATTGAATGTTCTTCTATTTCGTATCATATAGCACTTCACCAGGCTGCTAGATTTGTCATTCTGACAAGCGAATTAGGCAGGTACACATCATTATTATCAAGTTATGACTACTGTTGAGAGCAAAAAAGAAAACCGCGAGTTATGAATGAAGAAGCAGGGTATGAATTTTTTTCAGTCAATTTCATCCACAAGAGGAACTTTGGAACTACAGAGGCCTTGCTATTAATATAATATATATATATGTGACGTCAGTTTGATGCATGACGCCAAGGATCTTGGGACCCGTTAGTGAAGACAATTTTTTAACCTGCCAATAGAATGGTTATTGCTTTAGTATAGAATGGCCAATAGATGCAATCTTAATACAGTGAAAAAATAAGTAAATATTTAAATAAGTCACTATCGACATGTTATTTGTTTAACACCATAAAATAATGCACACATGTTGTATCTATGGTTTATAGAGAACATTGATCATCACCCCTGCTAACAAGGGCAACTCAAGTGTATTCAAGGCAAGACAAACTGAAATGGTCAGGTTAATGCATAAAGCTCATCTTGGATTTGATTAACGTGCAATGGCCAACTCTAAGATTATTCAGTTCAATTTCCGTCAAGAAGTAATTTTGAGCACACAGCTCAAAGAATTATGCATAACTAGTACACTCTTGAAACCTCTTCAAAGGCATTGGGGTATGTTGATGGCAATGTATCCTATAAGAACTATGTGATAATAACACTAGACAGACTTTTCTCATGGAGAGTAAGAATGAAAATATACCAGCATTTTGTATGGCCCCATAATATAGATTAGTTCCTTTTACATCAGGATAGATGCCTTCACCAAACACATTTTTGCAAGGGTCTAGATGGTATCTGCAACCAATTAGTTATCAAATGATACAAATTTGGAAGTTTGGACTAAAGCCATTATCAGACCAGACACAATCATTTAGAGATTAAACGAGTCATAAGTTAACTAGAAAACATGAAAGAATGTTCACACTCACTTAGTGTCGACCTTCGAAGAGCGGACACTATCATTTGCAGGTGCCACCTGAAAATATGCAACCTCGGTACACACTTGGAACCACCATAGTCGATCAGCATATCACCATTTAGTGAAGTACTCTTTAAATTTTGCTGATTGTATGTTTCAACAGTAACACCTAATTTCTCAACATAGAATTCTTTTACATATGAGGCATATGTATTCTGCACATGTAAAGTTGTAGACATGAACAAGCGGAAGTGGGGTATCACATAATAAATCGATCTGGTAATCCTAATGCTGAATGTATTTGATTCTTTAAAATTCCAACTATGTAACCTCTACAGAATCAAGAAATTTACATAAAGATGTGGGGCTTTTTCTCTAATCCAGGGAGAAATGGGGTTTCAAGGGAACAACTTATATATATGTATGTGACCATGGGTTCACCTTTTTCCACCATAAAATATGCACTTGAAGCAAAAAATTTGTTCATACGCTGAATCCTGTTTGTGGTGGAGTGCCAATACTAAGAAGATTACGATACACTGGTAAACTACTGTAGTTTTCTGGGACATTGTTTCAACAAATAAACAACCATAGTCCAGGCAACTCCACAAGTGAAAGAGCAACATAGTCCGCAAGTGGATCTTATTACCTAATCTAGCCATAGCGAGTAGTTCTAGGCAACTCTCTGCAAGTGAAAGACCAACCATAGTCCATAGGTATTGAACCAATAAGATCATTTAACATTGAAAACTAGTCAACTTCATACAAGATAATACAAAAAGAATGAGATGCCAAGATGAGTAAGGCAACAGTACACACAAGGGAGCTGATAAGAAATTATATTTCTCTTCGCAGGTCATAACAAGATGAATGACTCCATACACCTTGGAGATTCTCCGCATACAACAGACACAAGCTATTTTCTCCAAGGTGTATGGAGTCATTCATGAAAATATATGAATGACATGTTAATTAAGGGGGCTAAAGGATCGTTTGAGACACAATTGTTTCAAAAGGGCGCCTGACCTTCTTTTCTGGAGAATACTGGTTCAACACTCGGATAATCTTCTTGGGACATAACTGTTTCAAACCGGACGATCTTTTCGGGACAAAATTTATTCAATGGCTGGACAATCTTTTAGGGACAGAATTGATTCAACACTCGGTCAATCTTTTCGGGACAAAAAGGGGACAAAATGTATTCAATGGTTGGACAATCTTTTTAGGGACAGAATTGATTCAACACTTGGTCAATCTTTTCGGGACAAAGAGAGTGCAACACTTGATAATCTTTTTGGGACTGAATTGATTAAAACCCAATATGGCGATCTTTTTGGGACATAATTAGTTCAACACTTAGAAAAATCTCTTTGGAACTTCTTGGGACAAAATTGGTTTAAAGAAATAGCAGACAATATTTTCGGGACAATTTTGGTTGAACGATCATTCGGGGACAGAAAGACAAAATTGTATGAAAACCGAATCAAACAATCTTTTCGAGACAATATTGGTACAACACTTGCGACAATCTTTTGGGAACCGGAAGTTTTTCCAAGCCTCATGGTACAACGTTCTTGGGACAGAATTGTTGTCAAACCCAATGGGACAATCTTTTTGGACACTGATTGATTCAAAAACAAATCCGACAATCTCTTTGGCACAAAAATAGTTCAACACAGGGACAATCTTTTTTGTGAAATAATTGTTTCAAAACTGAATGGGACAATCATAATTGATTCAAAACCAAATGGGACAATCTTTTTTGGGAACAAATTGTTCAACACTCGAAACACTCCACACTTGTACGATCTTTTTAGGACAATTGTTTCTTAACTGAATTAGATGATCTTTTTGCGACAAAACTCATTCAAAAGTCGGAAAATCGTTTTGGGAAAAACTTGGTACAACCCTCTAACAATCTTGACATAATCACTTCAAAACCGAACCGAAAAATATTTTTTGGGACAAAATTGTTTGACAAACGAATGGGACAAACCTTTGGAAATTGGACAATCTTTTTGGGATAAAATCCGTTCGAGAACCAAATCGGACAATATCTTTGGGGCATATCTTGGCAGCAACAAAAGCACAATCAACAAATATATTATCAGAATGCTAAGCATAACTCGTTTCTGTTCAATTTGAACCTAAACCCAGTAAGAAACAAGCAAACCAATCAAACAAGAAAACCAATTCATATAAAAACCCTCAAAGTTATAAATTTACTAAGAGAAAGTTGAGTAAATCCAAAAGAATCAAGAAACTTCAATAATCAGTAAAAACATTACGAAACAAAGAAAAAGAAAAAGAAAAATCAAAAATTAAAATAATAAAAATAATTAGAAAACAGAAGCAAAGAAAATTCAGTAAGAGGATTGAGAATGTGAAGTAAATGAGAGCAGATTGGGGTATTTATAGAGGTGGAAGGTCTGTTGTGTGTATAAGAACTCACCGTTGGAAACTTGTACGCGGTTGCTTGCGTCACTAACGGTTTCCTTCTTTCCAAATTTATTTCGTTGTAAAATTGATCGTTCAGTCACTATTGTAAACCAAAATTAATTCACACATGATACTTGTAACTAAACTAATTTGAAATATTTTTTATTGAAAATTGTTGACCAGATTGATTATGATAGAAAAGACATTTTAATAATCGAAAGTGGAGAAGTGGTCGTGTTTTTGAGGAATTCGAATGAAAAAAATAATTGAATAACCAGTTTGTGACATTCTCAATCGGTACTTAACATATATGATTAAAATACATAATATTTGGTATAATATGTTATTCGTGAACCATATTACAGAGAAATAATCTTTCAAAACATAATTATTTTTTCACTTTTTGAAGAATTGTCTTAGTTTGAAAGCTTAGTTTTGCATAATAAAAAATATTTGATATTTAATTTAACAATGATATCAAACACAATTTATATGTCATGTTTACTAGTTAAATCGATTTAGATTCTTTTTTTTTATATATAAAAATGATGTTTTAGTAGCCAGATAAGGAAAAGTTGTACATCTCGAGTTTAAGGAATCTCGATGAAAAATTGATGTAAGAAAGAGTTTTTTTTATTTGATATTCGGCATATATATACTATTCATCATATAGTCATATGTTCAAATTCAATTTTTATCGGAAGTCAAATGCATTGTTTTGTTAAAGAGGAAGTTTTGATGAAGAATTTACTTGATTAGTCGATTTAATGACATGTCTTTATTTTACTGTCATATTGAGAGTTACTCCATGTATTGCTTGACCTAAAAAATATAGTGGCTTACTTTTGTCTTATGTTAAATATTATTCGCCGTTGAATAGATAATTTGATATGCCTGTCATTTTTTCGTTTTTTCGTTTTTATAATACAATTGACTAACATGTTATTTTACTGTCATTTTTTCGTTTTTATAATACAATTGACTAACATGTTAACTAATGTATTATGATAAATTATTGAATTGGTTTTTCCTTGGGGTATGAGGTGTTTTTTAGTATTGCGAGCTAACATAAGAGTGAAAGGGGCTTATATACAAAGAGAAAAGGCATAATCAATTCCAGAACAAGGCTTCCAGTGAACACATTGTTACGTTTTAGATCGGTCTGCAAAACGTAGTACAATTGAATCAATAATGATGTGCTCACATCTATGCATCACAAATTTGGTACGTTGTCTCAGTTACTTCAATGAACAAGTAAAAAAAACAAAGTAGAGTTCATAATGTGTTCTATTTCCATTCCAACGACAAATTAATGAGCGAGGTAGCGCCAAATTTGACATTCCTCTTGAATTGCAATATTTATGTTATTAGCTTTTACAATGTAATCGTTTGTTGTCACGATTATGTTTCAACAATTTTCTTGACCAATCATGCAAGAAGAGAATTCAAACAGCTGCTTCCTAATTCATTTCAATTGGTGAGATTCCCGCCATGCCTTGTAATTAGCTTTGTGTGCAACGCGATATTTATGATTTCAAAGTGATTCGTATATTTTATGTGCAAGGGGATCATAAGAAAATTAGAGTTGCGATGTTTCCTCTAAGTAACATTTGGAGGTAGCTTTATTGGGGTTTGGATGATAAACTTTTATTTTGCGATAGGATGATTGTTGGTTTATTTTTTTCTAACTCTTTTCACTTTATAATGTGATACTATGAACTTGGGGAAACGTTCATTGTTTGCTGCAATATTTGCATAGAGAGGTTTAAAGCGATGTAGTTCCCCCTCCCCCGATACGGGAAGATGAGAACCAATCTTATGTTCATAGGTTAACAACGTTTTTGCATAATGAAGCCAATAGAGATCTGGGTGATGAAAGTTATAGTGTTATAAAGTCGTGGATGGGCTTGTATAACATCAAGGCACCCTCCTCGGCTTTGATGTTATATGTTTGGATGGATGATCATGACTTATTTTTGGATGTTTTCGAGTGAAGATGTGAATCAAAAACTTGAGTTGGAAAAATTGAAAATGTGTCATACCACATTGGACAATTTGAGGAGTTGATGTGCACCTTACAATAAAGCATGCTTGAGTTGGTGTTAAATTGAATTAATAATTTATTATGCCAAAGTCCCTCGAGTTGAGGGCGCAAATCTTGGAAAATTTGTGAATCCATCACTTTTTCATTGGTTTTGATTTTGCATTTTGAAATTCGAACGAAATATAACGGTTGGAGTATTGAATAACTTTGGGGCCGTCTATGGTCGTTTACCTCCACCACTTTTTCATTATAAATACAATTATTTTTTATTCTCTAATCCGAAAAACATAAAACTAATATTATTGAATTTGATCATAACATTTTTTGTAATATTGTTACTTAAATTTTTTTTCATAACATATAAATAAATAACTGATCATTAAAATTGTATATCAAAAAGTAAGAAAACTTAATTAAATGAATTAAAATAAGGATATTTATTTCCCTTTCCTGAATTGTTGTTACATCATCCACAACAGAAGTTTAATTAAACTTACTTTATTCATTGTCAAGTCAGCTTTAAACCCAATTACACCCCCAATAGAACCCACTTTTCATAATATAGTTTTATTCAAGATTTTATTCACTTTCTCTCCCTTCCACATCACCTTATTATATATTCCACCCTATATTTACTTATCTCATTATTTATACATATGTTATTATTAAAATTATAATCTCTATAACGATTAATTTTTATAATATAATAGATAAAAATTTAATTTAATAATTAAATAAAATAAAAAATAAAATTTTATTAAAATAACACACAATATTATTAATCACTCTGTAAATCGAAACATACATAGATTATTGAAAACTTGAAAATAAACAATAAAAAACACACACTAAACATTAGTAAACTTGAAAAATGATTTTGTCAAACGATTGTTCCAAACTTATTCTATATGTGCTCAATGAGATCATCATTCAACTGAATATGTTGTTCCAAACTTATTCTATATGTGCTCATTGAGATCAGCCTTCAACTAAATATGTTCGGAAGGATGCATGAAGAGAGTTGAAAAGGAAAATATTTGTAACGAAGGAATGGAGAAAGGTGTAAAAAAACTCATTTTTTTGTGTCAAAATGAAACAAACCTATGCTCTATTTATAGATCTCGAAAATGAAAAATAGTGATATATTTTTTATATTTTTATTTTAATGAATTATTGAGCAAATAATATATTTATTAAATAAGGACAAACAAAAAGAGAGAAAAAGCAGCCAACGCGGTTGATTGCTTTTTGGCGCCTGAGCCCACTTTAACCCAATACAGCAATACTCTCAACATCAAAATTTAATTCTCAACTTTAACCCCACCAACTTTAATTCTTGTTGCATTTGATTAAATTAATTGTCTTTAACTTCATTTTGACCCCACATTAACCTTTGTTGTGGATGATCTTATACTTTTATACACACCTAAATAGTAGTCTTTTAAAAATAAAATGACTATCTTATCCTCCTGTTTATAAATATAATATTTAAAAAAGTCTGAATCAGGGATAAAATAATGATTTCACCTACTATAAAAATCACTATTTGGATGTGTATAGTGTTTACCGTTTATTTCAGGCTTATTTTCATTTTGCACCCTCAACTATCGCCGAAATTTCAAATTGCACCCTAATACTTTCATAAGCCTCAAATTGCACCCTAAACTTCATTTTTTTTCATTTTGCACCCTTGAATCGATTTTTCAGCCAAATATGATGAAATTTTGTTTTAAAATAAGGGCAAAATCGGAATACCACATATACTAAACTTTTGGGGCATAATTCACAAATAAGAAAACTTGTTAACAAAACTTCTTCTTCCTGCACCCCTCCCCCTACCCATAGCTCTTCATCTTCTTCATCAAACATCCCACCCCTTCATCTTCTTCATCAAAGCCCCAACCCCACCAACAGTGTAAACAAAATACTTCATTGGAATTCGAATATGACCGCTGCAAAATCTATCATGATTTCTTTACTTTTCTACCCCATTCCAAATATATAAACCACAAACTCTTCACCTACAACAAGTACCTGTTGTAAAGGCAGAAATTGAGGGTTTGAAACAAGAATTGCAACGAGCTAGGTAATTCTAAGTTATTTTGTTAACTGTTCAGTTGCCTACTCCTCAAATGTCTAATCAAATCATAGTTTCGCTGAATTCAGGGCTGCCATTGAAAATGAGAAGAAGGGTTACGCTGAGAATTATGAACACGGTAAGCTGATGGAGAATAAGCTGCTTACAATTCATCGAGAGGTGGAGAAACTTCGGGCTGAGATGGCTAATGCTGAAAAGAGGGCGCATGCTACTTCTGCAAGTGGGAATCCAGGTGCTTGCTCATCTTCTCTCGATGTGTCTGTCAAACATTCAGCCACTTCTTTTGCCGTACACGTGTTCAATATTATAGCACATAGATTATAGAAGAGAGGATTATCACGAGTGTTTGGTTTGCTCGACTCCTTAGGAATATATCTCACAATTAACACAAATCTTCAAGAAATATTTAGCAAAAATCGTGTAAAGGAAGGATCTTTGAGGCCAAATGAGTGTGAAAAGAGGAAAATTAATAGCAAGAATGGTGTGAAGGAGAGATCTTTGAGGGGAAATGTGAGTGATAATGGAGGGGAAAAATGGTGGGGATTGGAGTCTTCAGAGATTGGCGAGTTGCCTTGGAAAGGTGGGAGTGAATTATGTGGTATGCCCCAAAAATTTTGTTATTTGTGGAACCAATCACCAAGTTTTGTTATTTGTTATTTATGCCCCAAAAGTTTAGTATATGTAGTATTCCGATTTTGCCCTTATTTTAAAACGAAATTCCATCATGTTTGGCTGAAAATTCAATTTAAGGGTGCAAAATGAAAAAAAATGAAGTTTAGGGTGCAATTTGAGGCTTAGGAAAGTATTAGGGTGCAATTTGAAATTTCGCCGATAGTTGAGGGTGCAAAATGAAAATAAGCCTTTATTTCATAACCAAAGAAGAGTTTGATCTCCAGGTTCAACTCATACCTACTACCAGACTACCACCCTCCATTTCCCACCAATTTTAAATTCAAACTTCATTCCAAACCCCATGGCGGAGAAAACCCCTTCCACCATCACCATCCGCCGCAACCCTCACCGGAGAGCCCGCCCAACCCCCTCTGCCACCCTCCCTCTCCCCCCCTCCACCACCTCCCCTACCATCTCCTCTTTCCCTCTTCAAGATCTCTTAGATATTCAAATTCATCGTACACCTATTCCACCACCACCCTCCCCAAAACCACCACAAACCGCCCCAGAACCACCACCATCCATCCTAAATGCACCACCACCCTCTCCAAAACCACCACAAACCACCCTAAGTGAACCACAAGCATCCTCAGAACCACTACCTACAGCCCCAAAACCAACCTCCTCCTCTCCCTCCCCCAACACCACCACCACCATAAATCAGCAATCAGACAATCTGAAAGTGTTTTTGAGGATTAGACCACTTACGATACAGTCTTTATTGGTTAGAAATGGAGGTCAAAATAGTCAATATAAATCTGGTTGGCCTAAAAACCCTAAGCTGAAAAATGGGACGAATCCTAATGTGAAAAAGAAGAAGGGTGGAAATTCTTGTATTTGTGTTAATGATGACGCCAATTCGATTACGATATCACCCCCTCCGGGTTTGCAGGACTCAAAACGGGAGAAGTCTGAAGTGTATGAGGGGTTTTCTCATGTGTTTGGGTCTGAATCAACACAGGTGGGGTTTGGCTATTTTAGTAATTTGGTTGAACTGAATGGTCTTTGATATTCTCATTATCTTGTAAAGATGGTACAGTTTGATTTCGAGTGGTCAAAATTAACGAAGTTTGTAGAGTTAATTGATGTACATAACTTTGATTTGCAATGATCTTATTAATGACAGTGTAGATTAAAAATGTTATCTTTTGAAAATTTCAAGTAATTTGGTTGAAATGAATTGCACTTTGATTATTTGTGATGGTTTGAGTTGTTTAAGCTACCCATTTATAAGCTGCTTCCATCTCCAAAAGAGGGTCTAGTTTGATTTTCAATAAATCAAAATTTTCAAACTTTGCGGACTTTATTGACACAAGTCACTTTGATTTAGATTGAAGTGATCATATTAATGTATAACACATGTTGGGTTTGATTGTTTCAATAATGTGGTTAAATTGAATGTTGGTTTACCCGTAACCAAAGATGATCCAGTTTGATTTTGAATGTTGAAAATTGATGAAGTTTGTAGACTTAATTGAAGTGCATAACTTCGATTGAATCAGAATTATCATGTTAATGGTAATGTAGGTGAAAAATGTTGTCTTTCGATATATTCTTCACCTAATATTCTTCAATATTTACAAAAATATGTGGGTTCATAATAGAAAAATTTCTCCATCAAACTTACTTTAAACTGGACAATCTTTCGGGGTGGAGGGAGTATTCAATGATGTTTACAACAACAACAACATGCCACAATGACTTATAAGAAGGTAATGTCTAAGCAGGGTGAGGGGGTCAGATAGTAAGCAACCTAACCTCTGTGGTAGCGTGGAGGCTGTTTCCTAATTGACCCAAGAGTTAAGTGCACACACTATTTACTACTTCATAATAGATAAGAAGCTTAGGCAGTGTAATGCGATGATGTTTGATTTGTTTAGTTATCCATTTTTGATAATCATTGAATTATTTGAGAAACTGTTAGAAGCTTTGGATATGCATTTTTGTTATAGGTTGAGGTGTATGAGAGACTGTTGAAGCCATTGGTAGATGATTTCTTAAAGGGTAAGAGTGGGATGTTGGCAGCAGTGGGACCTAGTGGCTCAGGGAAGACGCACACCATGTTTGGCTGCATTAGAGAGCCTGGTGTGGTGCCTCTTGCTCTTAGAGATATCTTTTCAGGCTATGAGTGTGAATCAGAGAATAAACCAAGGTATACTGTGTGTTTAGTTTGTCAAACTATGTTTCTGTTCTTCGAGTTTGGAGGCAAAGTTAGTTTTACGAGAGACTAAGATTATCAACATTGATGTTTGCCACTATGGATAACACTTCATCAATTTTTATGTTTTAGGACGCTCTATATGTCAATGTTTGAGATTTCTTCAGAAAAGGGAAAATCTGAGAGGATTTCTGACCTTCTGCAAGGAGGGCATGATCTATCTATGCAATGTTCTTCTGTCAAAGGCGTTCAAAGGGTACCCAATTAATTTCACAAACTCTATAAAATGCCATCAGAACATATCCATAATAGTATTGACACAATTTTTTTTTTACCAATTGGAAAACAGATCGTAATTCAAAATGCACATCAAGCAGAAGGCCTTCTTGCTTGTGGATTGTTAAAACGAGCAACAGCTGGGACAAATACAAACAGTCAATCAAGGTGTGTGAGCTAGTCCCCTTCCATTGAAGTTTGATTTTCTTAATAAAGTTTTTACTTGGATGCATGGTTCAGTTGCTTGTCAAGTATGCTACTGTATCAATGTAATCATGAACTGTTTGAATCTATCACTTAACAAAGTTTTAGTCGTTTATGTAGGTTATGATGTGTTAGGGATCTAGCTGATTGGTTTTCAATATTCTGCTTCGGCACTTTCTAGGAATGGATAGAGTTGAGAGATTACAACAACAAATCTGTCTAATTAAGATTATTATTCTATTATCTGTCTAATAGTTTCCTAAACTTAGTGGAAAGAGTATATTGTATCATGAATGCCTTCAGCCCTTAGCCATCATTGCTCTTTACGGTATATTATACTTTCTCTGTAGGCTACACAGGGATGCTGTTCTGCCTACTCTTCGAATAAAATTATGGCTACAGTAAATAATTATCCTTGACGGGAGATAGTGCACTAATTCTTTTCAACTTTCTTGTAACAGTCGTTCACAATGCATAATAAATTTCCGCCAAGCTACTCACGAAGTGGATGACCAAACTGATTCTAGTGAGTTGACAATTGTTGATCTTGCTGGTGCAGAGAGAGAGAAAAGGACAGGGAATCAGGTACTTTCACTATCTTTGAGAAGGAGACACAAAATTTGGAACCGTTACATGGGAACAGTTAGATTTTTAGTTATCCTGTTATATAGGCTCCTCTATGGGGGAAGTATATGTTTGATTCTTGTGTCTAACTAATTTTGTTTGTGTTCTTATGCAGGGAACCAGATTACTAGAAAGTAATTTTATCAATAACACATCCATGGTTTTTGGTCTTTGTATGAGGGTAAGTAAGATAGTAACAGTTGCACCTTTTTTCAGAAATGAACGTGTATGCTAGAAACATTTGGTACACCTTGCAACCTGACATCTTAATTTCTCCTCAATTACCGGATGAATTGCATGTATGTTGAGTGCATTTCAATTTAACTATATACATATGGTTGTCTTATACACCCTCCATGTCAGGCACTGCTGGAGCACCAGAAGAATCCAAAGAAGCAGTTGCAAAAACACTTCCAAAATTCTATGGTAGGCTTTTGGTGAAGTCAATATATGAAACAATAAAAATAAATTGGTCCATAGGAAGCTTTTACTTTCTTTTATATTTGTAATTTTGTATTTACTTCCAAAATTCTCAAATTATATCTGTGAGTGTCACTTTATTTATCACATTGTCCTACATATCAAACAAAACTATTTTCAAACTAATAGTTTTGAATTACAATGTAAGATTGTTAATGCTGTAGTTTCATCAATTGCTAGTATTCCCAATGAAGTTAACCATAAGCATACTCTTCGTATTTAACATAAAATTGACAAGGGCCACTAAGGCTTTAAATTATAATTGTTCCCGCAACAATGGAAAACTTGACAATATATTGAGGAAGTATTTTTGTAGCTTTGTTGAATTTTTTTATGCTTCTGACTCCATTTCCTTCATCAGCTAACAAGATACTTAAGAGACTACTTGGAAGGAAAGAAGCGAATGTCATTGGTAAGCTATATATACATTTGAACACTATACACCAGTGTTATACTGATAAGGATTGGTAAATTGTCTAGCAGATTCTCTTAGTTATTCTGTTACTATCCACTATCACAATGTTATGTTTCACATACTCAACCCATTTTACTTATCTAGATTTTAACTGTGAAACCTTCGGAAGAGGACTACCTGGATACATCCTTTGTTCTGAGGCAGGCTGCTCCATATATGCAAATTAAGTAAGAACGAATACCCAAAATTGGCATTCCTTAGGTTTTTCACTTAAAGTACACTATGAAATCTAAATACATGATTTGTTCTGATGCAGGTTCAACAATGTTGAACAGCCTAATAATGTGACCTGCAAGAGGCCTTTACAAACCCTGAACAGAACAGAGCCTCTAAAGAGAAGGAAACATACTGGGCGCGGAGTCAGCACGGTACTTCTTGCTCAAATATGTTTCAACTATTCTGTATCTGAATATGAATATCTCTCCGTAGTCCATATGATTTACATAACAATCCCATCTAGTTAAAACTGGATGGTTTTGCATAATCTACTAACTCATCTTTTAGTTTTGTAAAGGGTTATCTGCTTCATTTCCTGATTGAGACGAATGGTAACAGAGCTATCTGAAAATCTGCATATTCATTTAATGACTGATTATGCCAACAATAATTATAGCTCTGTTCATTTAATGTGTACAATTCATAACTTCCTTAAATCTTCAATCAGTGCTCTACATAAATAATATTTTCGATTGCATGCCTTGTTGCTTATGTTATCATTGTTAATTTGTTATCTTCAGGTCCAAGATGAATTATAACTTCCTTAAATCTTCGATCAGGCTCTACATAAGTGATATTTTCGGTTGTATGCCTTGTTGCTTATGTTATCATTGTTAATTTGTTATCCTCAGGTCCAAGATGAATTTTTTTGGGAACCCCTTAAAATTGGAGAGTATAAATGTGAATAGGAAGCATGAGTGATTAGTTTTACCTGTGGAAATTTGACAACTATGCCGCTATTGTTACATTCCTTGTTTCTTATTTTGCTATCACTCTCTTCAGGTCAAAGATGAAAAGATCCATGGAGATCCTCAGATCATTGAAGAAGGTTCGACATTTTCTAAGTTCGACGTGTTTGTTATAATTTCAGCCTTTTAAATGTCATTAACATGTGATAAAATCTTCTCATGTCTGTGTAGGTCATACTAATGGAAGTATTGAGAACTCAAACTTAACAGAGACAACTATTATTTCTGAAGAGTTTTCAAGTAGAAAAAGAATGCCGATGCAGTCACTCAAAAAGTCCCTGCTTCCACTTACAGAAGCAGATCGAAACTACAAAGTACTGGAGGGTTTATCCAAGGCTATGTGGAAAGTGTTGAAAGAATATAATAAAAAGCTTAAGGTAACCTACACATTTTAACTTAGTTATACTATTATATAGCTGCTTTTTCATCATGATTTCACTGGATGAAGCATAACTTCCTTCGCTGATTGCGGAAAAAGAGAATAATATTTGATAAGGCCTAAAACTTAAATTGGGGCCTTGTCTATTGGGGTTTACCAATTTTTGCAATTTAGGTGTGCTCCGAAGTTCATATTTGTCCTAATCAGTTATGGGACGTTTCTCTTGTGTATAGGAAACTCAACAAGAAAACTGCGTTCTCAATGCTGAGCTAGCTACAGAAAGGAAAAGGTGCTCAGATTTGGAAAGTTTGATACAGGATGTGAAGTTTAGATGTTCATGCCAGAAGGAAGCTTCAGAATCTAACATGGACGACCACGAAAACCTTCAGAAGGTACTAAGAACCAATTTTTCTCAGGTATCAGTGAAAAACCTGGATCACTTATCACTGGATAGATTTTGGTGACACAAAATCATGAATCCCACACTCGTGCTACTTTTTATCATGAGCAAAGTAAAAAACAAACAAACAAAGAAGCAAACTTAAAATTAGCCTTAGATGTTCAGGACGCTTCAGAATCTAATTGAGTGTCCTATTCGCTTCTACATTCACATCACTTTCATAGAGTTCGTTTGTCAATTTCACTGTCTTCAATAATGTCTTATTTCACATATTTGTGATTGGTGTTAATGTTGTGTGTAGCCAAGCTCTGCCTCTTCTATTATCGAAGAATCCGCTCAAAACAGCTTTGAGCAGGCCCGAGATTCCTTTGTAAGATTAAATTTTGTTTCCCTTTTTTCCATTTGTTGTTTGCAAGATTTTTGTTTTGGGGCATCTTTTACTTATCCCCTAAATTGTCTTACAAATAATTAGGAGAAGAGTTCCAGTGCATGTATTCCATCTCACATTATGGTTGAAATCTCAAAGCGATGTAGCCCTCAGGTAGTTTTAGTGAATTATTTCTAGGTGCATCATTTGTTGGTTATATTAGTTATTAATATTTTTTTATCCTATGAAATATGAAGCCGCGAGCAGGTGTCAACTGTGGACCCAACCATGAAACAAGTAATAAACTTCCGAATTATAGCCTTCATGGTCGGGAGGGATTAGACAAAACCACTGAAAGCACTAGCAGTGGAGAAAGTAGCAACCATTGCGGTGATGAAGAAGCTAGTATTTCATCAGTCATTGACGTTCATCCTCCTACAAATGTTAATGACTCTGGCTACTCTGAAAGTTTAATCAATGTAACAGATGTCAGAAGAGAATATATACATCAAAATGATGGCAGTTTAGAGACTGAGAATACAACAAATCTTGAATCGAAGGAACCAGCAGGTTTGATTGCCTAGACCCTACTACTGTACTTAACATTCTGTTAAAAATGCATCTGAACAATGTTTAGAAAGAAGCTGATTTTGTCAAGCTTTGTTATTATGTTATTTTGTGTTCTCCAGATATATGTTTCCCCTTCCTTTAATTATCTTAGGGTTCCCTCCTCCGTTAGATTTCTGGAAGGGCGAACAACATTTTTAACAATTCTGTGCCTGCTTTTGTAAACATTATGCAACAAAAGCTTTATGTACCAGGGTGCACTTTTTAAGTGTTCAAAGTTCGTAACATAACAGTATTTGATAAGTATGATAGCGATCTTGCTATATAATGATGCATAATATATGAATCACTGTGTAAAACATTCCCAGTCAACCATAAATACTGCTTTGGTCAGAGAAGTTGAGGGAATACGAGCTATCCATCCATAGATATTCTAATTCATGGTGGAGACTGGATAGTTTCCTTTTTCATTAGATGTCTTTTAGCTAGGTGCTAATATGATGGCTTCAAACTTTTGTAAATAGCAGATGCTTATATCCATATGTAATTATTTTTGCAGCCTAATTTGTTTTTTGCATTTAATATTTAGTTATAGCCCCTCCTTCGCTCATCATTCAATAAAGTTATTCAATTGAAATGTTCAAAGAGGTTGTTTAAGTCTTTAAGATACTAAATTTATATTTGGTTCTTATTCTTAGTTTTCTGCCTTACTATCTTCAGGGAGTGCTGCTCTGTTACCCGACTCCAACATGGAGATTTTATCCTTACTTGAAGAAGTGCAGGATCTCACGTACTCATCAAATCAGGAGTCCCCAGTCACCTCTTCGCAGTCCTTAAATTCAACAACAAACATATCTTCACCAGCGAAGGTCAAACAACTGGAGAAAGTAATCCAGGTTGGCATGTGTTTTAATTCTGAAAGCTTTACGACACCGTTTCCAACATGTTTTTACTGTAATGTCCATTTGTAAATCTAACTGGTGCAGTTTCACCAGTCCAATGCAACAGATTTAATTACGTGGTGTTCATGTGTGTCGCAGCCATTACATTGCCTTAGCTTACCGCTCTATGCATGGGAGATAGTTTCAAGATTTTTCTCCCGCTGCTTTCATCAAAGGAAAGCTGTTCATAGTGTTAATTTTCCTTCAGGCGCTTAAAATGTTAACTCTTCTTTATACGAGAAAGAGTCATTTTAGAAACTTGGCAGTCAACATTAGCAGGTCATTTGATTTGCTCTGTTGAGCATGATGAAGATTATTATACTTCATGACTGTTTATTGATTCTATGTTTCTATGATTCCTTGTTATGATCAATTGCTTTTGGTTGACATAGGGCTCCTGGTCATCATAACCAGTCCATATAGGTTGATACTTACTTCGTATGTTAATATGTTAAGTCTTTCTCTTGACTATATATAGTCTTCGTCTCTGTGTCACCAACCTAGTCCATATAGGTTTTTGCTAGCTATGTTAAAATGTTCCAGCTGCCTTCTGTTTTTTTCTATCTGTTGATCGTTGAGCCTTCAATAGTATTATCGAACTTTTTTATTCGTAACACTTCTTTAAAAAAAAAGCCAAGTCTATGCAATATCGTCTCTTTTCTAACCATCATTTCAGTCTTGTTGAGGCCACCATGAACATCTTATCTGGTTTGTGTGTCTGTAGTCATAGTCAATCATATTCTTTGCTTTTGAGTCCAAAAAATACCCTCACTTTGTTTAATCTAGGTTGCGAGGATAAATATAGATTTGCCTTTGTGCAGATACATGAGAGTTCGATACCATCACGTAATGGTACATTGACAGAAGGTGCAACATGCAGTCAAGAATGCGATAACAACAATGTTTCATTGGCAGTAGGAATGCCACCTTTGACCAAGGCTGCTCAGCAAACATCAAAACCGAGAAGGTATGGCTGTTGCTTTCCTGGTTCTCCATTCATGATGCCCAGTAGGATTCTCCCTAAAAATGAATTATAATCCCTTGGCCTTACCCTTTCAGGAGGCTGCTACCAGTTTCATCCCTCTTGTTAAAGGATATGAGCAGTTTGGCCATAGAGGACGAAATTGACAAGCGAAAGGTACTCCTTAATATTCTATTTTGTACAAGTTCCATGGTCTCAATCTCACTTTAAATGACTTGAGTCAACACGGAAACTGCCTCCCTGTGATCACAGGGGTAAAGTTGCGTACAATATCCCCTCCCCCCTACCCGTGGTGTTTTTTAGTCGTGGTCTATACAATATGAAAGCTAAAAATAACATTGATTTTATTAAATGCAGGGAGGCCGAGCAGAAAAGAAAGTCTCTTTAGATGACAAGATGAAAACTCAGGGAAAACCATCTCTTCTCCAATTGCTCCAAAGAAACGTTGTTCAATGACATAAATAACTTGTTTTTGTTGCACTTGACTTAAGCTCGTCGTCTTCGAACATCTAGATTTTTCTATTATCAACATCTAGATGATTGATCCCTTATTTCAATTGTCAATTAACGCTATTTATCATCTTAATTGACAATTAACTTCTATTGGAATCAAAACTAATATATTAATATATGCAGAAATATTTTGTGCAAATTTCTTGTTACTTTTTAAATCAGAAATAACTTCTATTGGAATCGATATTATGTAGTGAATCTAACACCTTCCTGACCAAGGAACATTCTTGATCAATTTAGATACCATAAAGACATTCATTACAATATATATATTCCCAGTCTAACCTTTATACTTCTTCTCATTTTTAAATCTCATTTGCTTTACATGAATTTTATATAAGATAATATATAGATTTATTTTGCAAATAAAGTTATTTTTCACTTTTTACTTATAAATTTTGATAAAAGAAAAAAAACCAATTCAAATTTTTCATAAAAGAAAATAGTACATTAAATTATGGGATTTATATGGTAAAGCAAACACATTATATGTTGTAATATATGGACACAAAGTAAATTGTTTAAACAATTTCAGATAATGTCATCAAATTACAGTTTAGTTCGCAATAGTAGCACCGTTGCAGTTTAGCCCCCTTGGTGTAAAAACGATGAGATTGTGTTATCAATAATATTAGTGATGCCACAAGACAATGGTCTGCAGTTGGCAGTTGCTAGTTCTATAGCTCTCACTGAGAATAAAGAGTGTCTTGTTCTTTTTGTCCAGTTAGATGGGCTAATTTACATGAACAAGTGGCTAAAGGATACTTCAAAATTTGTGAATGAAACAAGACCCAAAAGGAACTTTGAATTCTGAGACAAAGCCTTCCAGCATAAAAGATAAAAATGATGATAATGCTGAAGAGAAAGATCTTGTAGTTGAGGTGTCTGATTGATTGAAGGCTGGTCCCTCAGAGGCTGACAAGAAGATGAATGATAAATCATCAGGTTATGACAAAACACATCATGTTGTTCAAAATAAAAGGTGGTGGTGAACGCAACAGTAACTGGTTGGAGGTGTCTATGTCCAGTGAGCTTCAGCCTAAACATTTCAAGGGTTCAGAAAGATTATTTCCAAGGACAGGGAACCTTGGAGTTGTTGAGGGGCGTACTCATGATAGGGTCGAGGGTTGTTTTGCCAAGGAATTTGACATTTCAAAGCAGAAAAAGCATAGGAAAGATTACCATACTGAGAAGAAGTCTGATTTTGATCTGGATTATGGCATTGCAGAACAACTTGAACTCGCTCGACTGGTTGCAATTGAAGTAGAGAGGGAGGTTGAATATTGCAGGGAATTGATCTGCAGTGCCTCTGACCAAGAGGTAAGTAGTAACATGCAGCACCGGGGAACTCTCATTCTATTACCGGATGAATCTGAGAGCTCAACTGCAGAGGTGTCAACTCAACGTGAGCTCTCGGTAGATTCATCAACTAGAGAGCAGCATATCACCGGTGCACAGAGCCTGGATATGGGCTCACAAGAAGCTAGTCTCCTCAGCTCACTGAGGCAGCTGAAGAAGGTGAGGCCAGAACAAAAAAGGCGTTTGCCAAAACTTCTTCATCTAGTCCCACATCGTTTAATTGAGAAGTGAGAACTTATTAGATGCCTATAAATAAGAAGACAAGCTGGTGTTTAGAATTATGATCCTTCAGGCAGTCAATGGGATATGATGAGTGGTCAGTGCTTGCATTATAATATGCGAGAAGGGTGTCCAACCCAAGCCTGTTACGACAATTTGGGCACTCTAATATTACCAATCTGATCCCTAATAAAATCATTATTTTTGTAATTATTAAGTTTTGTTAGCTTTGTACTTTATGTAAGTAAATTTTTATTGTTTTTTCCTTGGTTTGTGTTTTTGATTTATTTTCTTATTTTGGTTGTTTTGAAAAGTTAATTAAATTTAGTTAATAATAAACTAAATTCATATGAATAGAATTATTATCTAATTAGCATAAAAAGATAACTAAAATTTGAATGAATTAAATATTACAACAAATCAAATAAAATAAATTTAAAGCCTACATATACGAGTAAAATCAAAATCTTGTCAAGGACAAAATATAAGCTGGAATATAAGTAATAAATTATTTTAGCATAATGAATTAAAGTTAATTAAAAATAAGTTAAGTCATATCAAGTTTTAATTAATAATTGAATTTTGTTTCCATCATAAAAATTTAGAGCAAAATAGTTTTAGTTAAAATTGATATTAAATTTTATGAATAATAATAAAAATGAATTAGAAAAATTAAATTATGGTTTGAGTTAACGTTTTTATATCCATAGAGTGATAATGTTTTGGGTAAACTGGAGCTTATGATGTCCCTTACTATTAACTAAAATTTGTCTATTTCTTTCGCAACTTATCATATTGTCAATGTTTTTACTTGATTTTGGAAATAAATCAAATATTAAATACATTATGTCTTCAAAATTTTCCTTAAAACCTGGATAGTTCTTATATTCAATTTTCTTTTTCTTTTTTAAATGAAAAATGGATCGAAAAAGGGGCTTGCATATTTCGATGTTGATGGCCTTTTGCGAGGGACTTGCAATTAATTTTGTCCGACGAAATATGGGGTTGTTAAACTTGTTGCCGTTGCAGACTCGTTGTTAAACTAATTTATGCAACGAAGTTGTGATGGAAAGGTCCGACTCTAAAATATGTAATGAAAATGAAAGTTGTGATGGAAAGGTCCGACTGTAAAATATGTAAAAAAAAAACAAGTATTGCACACATATTCTTTGCTAATTTGTATCCATTTTACAACGAATATGCGTGAAATATTTTACGACCATAATAATTTTATATCTAACAATCTCAAATTTCTCTAAATAATCCGATTGCAGAATTATATTTGGTTTTGGTAAAGATTATTAGTATCACGGATGCTTCTTTACAAATCCAATGCAAAATTAACACGGGATATTAGGAAAAAAAATCATAATTTTATTTCAAAATAAATATAATTTTCATATTTTTAATATGACCACAATTATATTGACAGTTTAAGAGATACAAAACTCTCTAAAATAACCATTTGAAATGGGTCTTCATTTGCAAATCCATCCCAAATATAGAATGAAATCTAAAAAAATGTAATAAAGCTTAACAACCAATTGAAGGCTATAAAATAAATTAATAACCAAATAAACATATATATAATCAATCAATACAAAAATCAGATTGTGTTACAAATATCATCTAATCACTGTAAACATATAAGAAAATTAATTTAGTTGTACAACAAAAATATAATTAGCTCCATTCTAGCAATGTTAACGGTGGCAGCACATGTGTCCAAAAAGTGCCTTTCATGACCAAATCTTCTTCTCACATTCACTTCAAGCTCTGTGATTTTTTGGTGCACTCGATTATGTTTTCTTTCTATATTTCTTCACTAAACTATTATCATTAACGCTAAAAATAACTAATACTTGAACAAGTGTCAGCCAATCTAGATGAAAGTGATTTCTCCTAAGTCCTAACTATATGAACTACTATCTCCAATTAAAAAAAAAGTGTTTTTTTTTTTTTTTTTTGCATATTTCAAGATTATCCAACAATAATATACTTTTACATAAATCAATATATAGTTCACCACTTTTTTCCTTAATATCCCTGTTTGTATAAAATGATTCAAAATAGATAATAATTGCCTCATAAGTAAGTGGATAGATGGAGTATTACTGATTGATTTTATAAAGATATAGATCGGTAGATAAAAATTTTGAATGTATTAAATGTTTCTTGATTTGTGTAAAATATATATAGAATAATATTCTTTTTAGATTAAAGTTAGTACTAAATTAATTGTTAAAAATATAAGGTGGGAGGAGAGGCCATGGCCCTCCTGCCCCTAGTTTTGTCCCTGGAAATGGAAGGATTGTTATGAAACAATATAAAAAGGTGATCACAGAGATGTGGAGACATATCATAAGGAATGAAATCTATTTACCCTATAATTTAGTTCATCTGATATAGTGTATTAACCGGAACTCTCTATATAGACATGGCTCAACAATTCTTAATTACTTTTTTTTTTTTGTAAAAAAAGAATAATTAAGTACTCCAGCCTGCATGAAAATGTATTACTAAAAAATGGATGGAGACTTCTCTCCAATCCTAATGTCCATGTTAGTAATACTCTTAAATGTAAATATTATCCTAACACTAGCTTTTTAGATGCATCCAATAGTAACAATAATTAGAAATAGGTTGTTTGAAAGAGTCCTTCTTGCTAGAATCAATCTCCTTAAAAGAGAATGTCATTTGCTCGAATCAATTGCATAAATAGTTTTCGATAGTACAGTGTCACCAAATTGAAATTGCAATTTAGTCCATAATAGTGACACCATTGCATGTTAGTCTTTGGAAATGGTCAAAAAGTTGCAGATTAATCCCCACATTAACTATTACGTTAACTTTTCAAACACACGATAAGCGGTGAAATTTGGGGCAAAATATGATTTTTTTTTTTTTTTAAAACGACATAAACCTATTTTAGTGTTAAAAATTAATGAAATTTTGCATTTCAAGCTTGGTAATGAATTTTCATGAGCCACCAAAATGAGACAGATAAAATCACCCAGCAACCACATCTTATCACTACCAACAAAATATATAACAACATGAAGATTAATAATCCAACTACATTCCCAACACTCAAAGAAACTAAATGTACAAGTAGTTGCAACAAAAGCAAATTAAAGCAAAATTTGACATTGGTATCTCAGCAAAATCCCAGCCGAGATGGATCATGTAGTATCATTTTTGATGGATGATTCGTTTGACAATAAGGACATTGTATGTAGTACAGTGTCTTATTTTTTCCAGGAATAACAAGCATCATCATTGCATATTCTTTATTACTCATGGACTACTCTCACAGCTCTGGTTTAATGGAAGAAGTTATGGGAGGAGGACATAGATGGTTTTTGCAAAGCCTAAATACTCAATCTGTGTAATTTCAAATAATTATTATACTGTCTTTTTTGTAAATTAGCGATGAGGTGAGCTTCGAAACCATGACGTTCTGGTCACTAGCAAGAGTCTTTCCACTAGGCTATTCGATTAACTCAATAATTATTATACTGTTAACAATTAATTTCAAAAGTAATATAAATGGTTTGTTATGGTGGCCTGGTGGGTACGGAAAATATTAATATTGCATTTTTATCCATGTTTTTAACGTAAGAAGTAAGAACTAATTATGTGCAATAATAACTTTCAAAGTTTAATATGCAATATATATAAAAGTTTATTTAGAACTAAGTTGGGATGTGATCATACCATTTGGGATAAAAGCATTGATTAGCTCTCTTTAGATGCTTTAATACTCAACTAGCATATATATATTTCCTTGTTTTTTTTTAACATTATTAGGACTATTCTTTAATTTCGCACTATACCATTATGTACTTAGTTAGTTAATTATAACCACATTATTAAGAGTTGCCCAAACACACAACAACAAGAATCTTGCAATAGATTTATTTCTTTATTACTAATCTTTTCTTTTATCAATGCATTCAAACAAACTAAGCATTGCATGAAATCTAAAACTCGCACCTACTAGTTTTGCTAATTCCCTGAAATCCTTCACTTTCTGTCTGATACCTCTCTTTGTCTTGGAAACTTGGTACACCTATTAAAAACATGTAAGACAATGTCATCATACTCAACATCTTTTAAACCAAATTAAAAATGTCAATTAAAAAAATTAAAGTATAAATAAACAATGGAATAACCAAGATTTAGATGGGAACAGACGAACAAATAATTTTTCGAAAATATATATGTTTTCTATCTTTAAATGATTGTCACATTTTGACTTTTTGTGGTCAACAAAACACGATTTAAAACGTAAATATCTCTTTTTCTACATACGAAAAAATTATAAAAGGTTGATATTTCAAAAATATAATCTAACAAGGTCCCACAAGACTATATTATTTGTTATCGTTTAATGAGAATTCATGGTCAAAATTTGTAATGTTTGACCAACAAACGTCAAAATGTGACAATCTTTTAGGGACGGAGAGAGTATTTCAAAAAATTAGCTGGCTAATCGCGTCTATGCCTCTCCCTACTTCCACAAGAAAATTTCAAAATGATCGCATATAATATGTGTAAGTTGCACCTCATTCCCGGTGAATGGAAAGTCTGCGCAAACGGTCTGGCGGCATAGAAGGTGCAATGATTCTTTTGTGGCCATTGCGTTTTGGGCCACTAATACCAAAGTGTTTTCTCTGCCTATCATTCCTCCTCCTTTGCGGAACCTCATCAAGAAAACGAAGCGGACCCTCATCAAGATCCTGAGCCTGATCTGGAGGCGGAGGAAGAGCCGTAGTGACGATGTTTGGTGGGTCTTGAGGAGGCGGAGGCGGCGGAGGAGGACAGTTGAACATTGCCCCACGGAGTTCCGTAGACCCCACTTTGTACGCAACAAAGTACCCTCCCTCAAACGTTCCTACAACCCTTAGTTCCATTTGTCTCCCTACAAAAGGAAATTAAAAACGTTCATGTAGAATTAGTTTACATAAATAAACTAGTGATATAATAAGTTTTGCATGTAGATTTAAAAAGTGTCCAAAGTAAATCTAAGTCTAGTTACTTACCCAATCTATGAAAGATATCTAATCTTAAATTTTGATAAATAATTATATTATTATACTTTTGAAGTAGTAGAATATTTTTGAATGTGAATGTTGTATAATGTTTTGTGATATATCTAGATGCATAGAATCAAGCTACTGCCTCATTCTCTACTTACCAATTTTGATACACAATTAAATTGTTTATGTGAATAAAATATCAATATTTTATTAATTTTAACAGTAAACAAAATAAATGATATGATCTTTAGTGAATTCAAATTGTATATTTTTATGTGACTATTAAATGATGATATGATAAAATGATTTCTTTTTACTAGTGTACCTTATACTAGTATTATAATATAAGAATATTTTATATTTATCATGAAATATTAATTAGAGAGAGTAGAAGTAATAAAGAGTAACCAAACAACAATTATAAATTAATCTATTAAATATTATATTTAATAATAACATTTAATGATTTCAAAACATTAGGTAGAACAACTAATTACTTATGAAATTATATTTAATCTTTTCCAACGACAATGAAGTGATAAAATTGGTAATGAAAAATAGAAAAATACATGATCAAAAAATGATTGGTCACAACATACTTTGTTTCTCACAAGCATGAATTAGATCTCTTCTTAATTAGTTTGAACTAAGTACTAATGACTCGTTTATTTTTAATATACTTCACATTTCAAGCACAACTTTAATCATCTATAACTTTGTCTATATAAATTATAGAAAATTACAAAAAAAAAAAAAAGTATCATGAAAATATTTATATAAACGAGTTCAATGTATGATATCAATTTTATAATTTTAGACGAATGAATAGAATGTAATTTATGGTCAAAGTTCTACATGAACTCTAAAAATATCTATTAAAAATAAATGAAAATTATATATATCGTAATAAATTAGTATTAGCAATGAGATTCATATATATGTTTTGAGTGAACCTGATTGAACAAGTGGTTGTAAATCAGCGATAAAGTGAGCTTGTTCATACGTATAAAGTAAATTGAAATAGATGTCCTTCAATTCTTCCGTTGCTCTTCGAGAAAACTTGAAACCAGCCCTAATTACTTCATCCCATTTGTTTTCAGACACAACCTTACAATTGACATTCATCAACAAAAACTTAACAATAGATAAATTAATTCAAAAATTAATATATGTATAACATATTATCATTGGTCACAAAATAATGCCTCCATTCTTATTAACACAACAAATTAAATCATATAATAAGTACGAGTACAATTTTTTAAAAGCCGAGAATCTCACTACAATAACTTTTTATATGTAAATGCATGTGTGTCGGAAATTCACATAGTTGATCTCATACGAATATCAATTAATATAAAATATACTCCCTCCGTCCCTAAATGATTGTCACATTTGACTTTTGGTGGTCAATAAAACACGATTTAAAATATAAATATCTCTTATTCTAAATGCAAAAAAATTATAATAAGTTGATATTTCAAAAATATATATTGAGACGAATCTAACGAGGTCCCACAAGACTATATTATTTCTTTTCGTTTAGTGAGAATTCGTGATCAAATTTTGTTATAATTGACCACAAAAGTCAAAATGTGACAATCTTTTAGGGACGGAGGGAGTATATATATAAAGTAGTAAATTAAAATCTTGAAACCTTGTCATAGCCACCACTCTTGGTGACCACAACGTACAGGAGATGCAAATTGACTTCTTCCCTCGCTACCTTTGATACTCTTCATAAACAATTAAACATCATAATAGAAATTAGTGGATTTAATTTAGATCATTATTATAGAAGCACAAAACAAGTTTAATTAGAGAGATCGAAATTTTACCTAGTCAGTGAACCCAAGTTAGAGTGGAACATGGTATAAGTATCCCAAAAAAGAGAAGGGTTGCGAACTATGTCTCCGTGTGCGGCGAGTCGAATCGGAGGGTTAGGTGCATTGGCAGCCATTGGTTTGCAAGAAAAATGAAGAAGATTTAGTTGAAATGGACATGGAAGTTGGTCCATGCACAAGGGGTATAAATACAAAGGAAAAAGGTGGTTGATGAAGATATGAAATTAATGAGAGATAAGTTTGTAATTAAGGATGACTAATGAGTCAACTAGTAATGCCATAAAAACGGTTAAGGCTTGATAATATTATTGATAAAACTATAAAAATGATATTATCAAATATTATTGTTTTATGAATAATTATTGTATACTAGACAATAACTCCATTTTTTTTTATAATAAAGTTAAAATTAAAATAAAGTAGATCATTAAAGAGGATAGATTATCACCCCGTTTAGGCCGTCACTATTCTAGTCTTCAGGGGATTCAATTTTAATATCATATTCAATTATTAAAATTAATAAATATTACATTTATGATTTAAATAAATGAATATGATTTGAATATATGTAAATAATTATATTAACAACAGAAAATAAGGTAAAAGGCACGGCTCATCACACATGTTTGCACCTACGTTCCAGTCAATAATGTTTCAAAATGTCCTTATTCATCACTCATCTTTTAAAAGTGGGCAAAAATTATAATGTTGTTACTTTTTTCTTTAAATGATAACTTTTAGGAGTATTTTTCATCATTTTCTTAAGAAAATTATTGGTATATATATTTTGTCATTTTCTTATTTTTAATATTTAATGTTCGAAAAATGCATTGTTCATGACACATACTTGCAACTCTGTCTCGATTTATCACTAATGTCTTTGTTCATCACTCATGTTCTGAAGGTAGGCCAAAGTGGTCTTGCAGTCATTTTTTTTCTTTAAACACCAACTTTTAGAACTATTGCATCATTTTCCTAATTGTTTTAGGGATTATTTTTGTCATTTTCTTACTTTGGGCATTCAATGGTATATATAAAATGTATGCATTCATCATTTATGTTTTAAAAATCAAAAAAAATGGCATTGTTGTCACCTTTTCTGTTAACTGATTGTTCAGGAGTATTATGACTATTTATTTTCTTGAAAAAAAATGAGGCGTACATGTACAAACTAACAAGTAGACTAGCCTAGTAATAAATGCTTGATGTTGAAGTATCTTAAAGTGCTGGTGGTGGCGGGTTCAAAACCTGGCCTCTTAAAAGTTTTTGCTTCAAAAATGTTTATAGTGAGAAAATGACAAAATAACCTAAAAATGTAAAAAAAATAACAAAAATACCTCTAAATTAGTCATTAACGAAAAAGTGATGGCAATACCATTTTTACCCACTTTTGAAACATGATTGATTAACAAATACATTTTGAAACATTAGTGTGATGAAATGGACCTTATTGCAAACATGTGTTAAGAACAATGTCTTTTGCCCAACATTACCTCAATATATAAGGAATGATGAAGTTTTCTTCACAAATTCTTGGTATGTCGTCTATGGGACCAGCTCTATTAAATGACTTAGACCCCACTTCACAATTGACGTATGTCCCACTTCATAATTGACTATCGTGTTTGAGCCATTGGATTAGTTAGACCAATCTTGGCATTGATCATTTGACTTCACCATTGTGTTTTGAACCATTGGATTAGTTAGGTCAATCTTGGTCATTGATCATTTGACTTCACTATCATATTTTGAATCATTGGATTACTTGGGTCAATTTTGACCATTGATCAATTCCCTCCCTCTACTATATATACCCAGTGTCGGCCCTTACATATGGCGGAGGGTGCGGTCGCACTAGGCCCCGTTTTGGAAGGTGCCCCAAAATTTAAAATATATATATATATTATTTTACTGATTTAAAAATTAGAAATTAAATTATATATTTGAAAATTATATTTATTAAAAAAGTGTTAAGTTTTGTAATTTCAGAATTGAAAAGTGATGAACTAATATCGGTATAAAAACATTATCATTGAAACTATGAACTCGGTTAACTATTCATTTTATAATGTTATTATTGTAAGTTTAACAATCAAATTATGTAAGGAAAACATGAAACATTATTTAATGAGATTAGGATAACATAGAGAAGATAGAACTAATGTCTACTTAGGTTACTAGTACTTTTTTAGTTTTTCTATCTTTCTTATATAATACTCATTCCGTTCCAAAATAGTTGACGTTTGAGCCATTTGCACATACATTAAGAAAAATTAAAAGTTGTCAAAAAGAACATTGAAAAAGTAGAAATACAATTATTTCGAACTATATCATTGGTTGGTTGCTAATTTCAAGAGAAAAAAATAGTCAAAAAGTTCATTGAGAATGTAAAAATATAATTTTCAATGTTAAAACTAGAGGTAATTGCTGAAATGGTCCCAATAAGTGGGTGACCGTTGCAGTTTGGTCCACGTGAGTGGGAGCGATGTGCAAATGGTCCCTGAAAGTCTGTAGTGGGTGCGCATTTGGTCCCTAAACTTAACATATCCATTAATTCTAAAGGTTTTGTGGTTTTACGTAAATAAATGCTAAAATTTGGTCAAAAATATATTTTTTAGAAGTTCGGCTTGGAGATAAACTTAAAACTTCATTTCCCGTTTCGCTAAAACTCCGATTTTGACGATTCAAAATGCGTTGGAAAGCTATTTTCATCCTCTTGAATAATATGAGTTCAAACCCCAGTTTTATCAACATTAAGATTTTCAAAACATTTCTTTTGACAAAACATACATAAAAATATTGAATCACTTATCGTTTTTTTGCCAAAAATGATTTGAAAATTGTCCCTTATATACAAGTTTCGACAAAGATTATTCAAGAGACTTTAAGCTATAATCGAAGGCTAAATTTTGTTTTCAGAATTGAGAGCGAACTGATCTCGTCAGGAATAATTGAAGTCACACCAGGTTATACCGTCTCCAAATTCTCAAATACCTCACATCGACGAATAGATGCGTACATAACTTCACCCGACCATTGTCGAGAGAAAAAACTCTCTTGTGAAGAGCATTACAGAACAGAAGAGCATATATCGCTATACCATAATCACATACTCCATTGTTTAAGACTTCAGTAAGTGAGTAGGTCTTATACTAGAAACTAGATGAGAGTGAAGAATGACGATCATTTCTAATGTAACTCGTATTATATCCATGAAAGCTTCAACTTATACAGATCTGGTGGAACAGAGATGTTGTCGTATTGAAACTTAATACCCTGATGCAACTCTAATACTCTATTCTATACCAAAAAATGGCTAAAATAAACGTATATACGTATTCAGGTACACAATACCCTATCAAAAGTCGAGAACAAAACGAACACGATTTAGGATAAGTCAAAACTAAGGAAAACAACTAACAAAAACATTATCAATACTCCAATTACTTTTTGAGAATTAATTTAAAACATAATGTTAACAACGGTTTTGCACCTTGTACAACTAAAATGGTGTAGAGTTCCCACAAGGGAATCCATAATACAAAACTAATGCAAAAGAATCATATGACAAAACATAGGCAGGCCTACCCTAAAAGCCAGGTCTTCACTTCCAACATTTTAATCCTCTAAGCCAGGTCTTTGTTTACTGGTCCACTGTAATTTTTCCCCCTACAAATCAACTCCTTCGGCAACAGTTGTAACTTCAACAGTTTTGATAGTGGTAACCACATCATTGCTCCCCTCTTGCAAGTCTTTGACTTCAATACTTTCTGCATTGGAGACCCCATCATTGCTCGATGCTAGCAAATCTTGAGATTCGCCATCTTTTAAATCGCTACTACAGACAGTGCTAACATAACGTAAATCAGGATAGTTACGATAGTTTAGAGAATGCAGCCAAAGAGCAACAGCTCCGTCCTTGTGTTCTGCAGAGGCAATATGCGAGAAAATATATTTCATTTTGAATTCCTCCGCTTCCTCTGCATATGCTTTCATTGATACTTCTTCATGAGTGTCTTCCCATTTGCTATTATAGGAATAAAAGAAACACTCATCTAGATACAATCCAACCTCAGGAGCCATGGGTACGTTGATATTTACATCCCTGCGATTATTGGTTGAGAACAATTAAGAAAATCCATAAAAAGTAGGCTTTCTTTTCACCTAACCCCTTGAACTTTTCAAAATCGCCACCTAAAGTATTAAACATTTCAAATAAGCACCCGAAGCATATTTTGGCACTTGAGCATCACTTTAACACATATATTTAAATGCAAAACAGGAATTGTATGGATGTTACATATCATGGGTCATTTTTCAGATAAAGAACACTTAATGAGATCAATTTGTATTAGTTAAACAGAAAATAAAATAAGAACATAATCTTCAACCATACACCTCACCACACCCCAACCCCACCCACTCTCCTACCATTACCCCTTACCCCCAATTTCTTTTGTGCTTATATCTTTAGCTATCCTGAGTTTCAAGAACGATTCTTTAGAAGGAAACTTCCTAATACTTCGGCTAGTCTTGGATTCTTGAGATTTCTTTCCAAAAGAATGAAGCTTTAGTAGTACTGTAGTAGGAACTATACCTCATAGCTCTGATAAGCATAGTAGGCATTCATCTTTAGTCCTTGCACTAAGCATCAGTTTTGGTATTATTGGAGGAATTTTTGTTGTTGGTGGCACACATTTTTATTGTCAGAAAGTTCAGTCTTGCGAAGGTTGTGATTTGTGAAAGTACAGTACAAAGTAATAGAGAAAGCAACAACCATCTACACCTCAACATTGAAGTCAGATGCGGGTGAAGTTGTATAAAATCTTTTGGTCGATATTGAGGGTAAGGGTTATTGATGGTAGGAGTGCGGGTGGGGTGTAAGGTTGAAGATGATGTTCTTATTTTATTTTTTTATTTAATTAATGAAAATTGATTATTAAAAAGTGATCCTATTTTCCTTATGTAAAAAATGACCTGAAAGATGTATTATACATAAAATTCCTGTTGTGCCCTAAATATACCTGTTGAAGTGAAGTGAAGTTCAGGTATCAAAAATATGTCAGGTGCCTATCTGAAATGTTGACTACTTTAGGTGGTGATTTGAAAAGTTCGCGAAAGTTCAAGTGGCTAGGTAAAACAAAAGTCTAAAATTAATATACTAATGCAAACAAATACCATATTATAAACATCGCAAGGTAAGTACACTTACTTTCGAAAAGCAGTTTCAATCAACGATTCAGGAGCACAATTCCTCATGATGGCAACTGCAAGACCAATCATTTTCCGAATTTGATGAAGCATAAAGCTTTGCCCCACAACCTCACACTTCACAAACTCGATGCCATCTACTACAACTGTTGTCTCCGCATCAAAGGAGATAATATATCTGTGAGCAGATGGATCATCTGCTTTTGTTCTAGTTGTAAAATTATGAAAATTATGTGTTCCCTCGTAATACTTCAGAATCCGGTTAAACCTCTCCCTCTCTTTATCACCATAACGGAACTCACTCTTCTTCACCTCTACACCCACAATTCCAGCTCCAACATCACCATTCTCATGTTTCACTTCTTCATTTTTCAGTTCCTCCCCATTGTCACTAACATCTTTTTCTCTCTGTTCTTTCTTGTCCCCATTGTTCGCCAAATCGCCGGATTCAACGTCGAGACCCTCTTTTTCGTTTTTCGATTCGAAAGTGCTCTTACCCATGACACCTAAAACCTTCCTACCTCTTTCAGAACACTCCAAACACTTAACAAGATCATTACCAGACCCCAAACTAGCCACAACACTCTCCCTATCCCTGTGACAGCTAGAATCAAGAGCAAAAACAGGAAGCAAATACATATACCTCCTCCTATCACAAAACTTCTTGGCATGAAACGATCCAGTAACCCTCTTATACCCAAAAATCCTTATTTGATCAGGCAACTTGGACTGCAACCTCTCAACAAAACCAGGTGGGTCAACATAAAACCGGCCTGAAACAACTTGTCCAACAGCACTAACACCCTTATCAGTTCGAGCTGATCGAGCCCAATCGTACTTCCGAGACTGCCCTCTATCAGATTCAGGCACTGCACCAGCTTGGTATAGAGCTTCTTCAAGGTCACCTTCAATGTCAAAAAAATCAAAAATTTAAAACAAAATACTCTTTAAAAAAACACCCTCACCCCCTTAGTTGGCGATAATCGAACCCATAATTAAGTCTCTGCACCTCCTAACCACTAGGCCAATTCAGCATTCTCATCAAAAAAATTAAAAAAATACTCTCTTGGAACAAATATAATTGATTGTTTATACTAAAACTCATCTCCAATACTTGATTGTTATGAACACAATTAATAACTTTTCATTATTTTTAGACTTTTGCCCTATAGATGTTTTCGTTCGTCCTAAAATGCACTGATGAATTCTAATTAACTAACGAAGATCAAAATAGAAAATTGAGCATATTATTAATAAAGTACTTTTGTCTAAACAATCAATTATATCGATACTAGTAGTAAAATAAACAATAAGAAAAATACTCACCTTCAATGGTTTTGGCACCTGGGTTTTTCTGCATACCCTGATACCCAACACCACAATAAGCAAAAAATATCGCAACTTTCCGACGTTTGATCCTTGGTGGCTTGATCACGGCGGCGCCACCTTCGATAGTGGTGGTGGATAGGTGGTTTTCATCGTCGGAGGTGGTGGAAGTGGAGGACATTTTGAGCTTTTTGGGGAGTGGCGGTTGATCTGGGGGAGGGGGGGAGTGAGGGGTTTGAGTATCCATAGTGGGGTTTATTGGTTGTGTGTGGTCGACAACAACTGTTTCATTTTCCATTTCATTACATCAATAAACTAATATCAAACCCTAGAAGAACCTGCGTTTTTTACAACTTTAATATTAGCTAAAGATTTAATTAAACTATTATCTTTAATTAATTAGAATTTTCCGTTGGATTATAGTTAATGTAGATTATTACTACAACTTTCTAAAATTAACTGTTTTATATGCAGTGCGGGAATTGATGAAAAAGAAAAATTACTTTTGAGAAAATAGACATTTGCCGCTTATTTATTTAAACATTAAGCTTTTAACCCTCGCTTACATTTATCGTATTTTTTTCTTAAATCTACCATGTTGCAAAACTCTTTCTAAGTCTTCTTCTTGCACGGGTCGTGATGTGCCTTGAGATGGCCTTCAATAGGCATGAATAAAACAATTGTCAAATTAACTACTCATCAATAGTTTATGAATTAAGTAATTGTAGGCATTTTCTTAAAGACTGCAACAATTTATTGATGAAACACAATTGTTTTGAACAAGTGTTTACAAGGTAAATGAATAAATAGAAAGAAATTAAATGCAGCAGATGAAACCTTGAAGCTCATCAGTACGATTTCATTGCAATATTTCCTATAATGGGATTAAGATTAAACAAATACATGTGACATTAAAATATTAAACAACAAAATATTGGGATGTCCATTACTACTCAAATGGTTCACACCAGCACTAAGGAGATCAAGAACTATAACATTTTGCATCCATTTCTAGTAAATATTTTGCCTAGAAGAGCCAATTGACACTAACATTTCCGAGCCAAACAAAGAGTGGAAACTGAGCCAAGGCGATGAACAACAAGAGGTAGTGATGCCTACTTGAATCGTAAGTCCTGACCTCTGCAAAAAGAACCCTCTTCATCGTCTTAACTAAGAATATTCCCATGCATAAACATGTCCAGGGCATCACAAAGTAGTAAGAATAGCTCAATAAAATTTTCCCCAGGACAGCAAGAGACAATCCTGCAAAAGTGTATCCAGCATATGCCACGAGGTCGAGCAAAGGTGCCTCTGCACCACCCAAAGACAACAAGGACATCTTCAAAAGGGAAACTTGGATAAACCAGCCGAACAATCCTTTAATAAACAGCCAATTTAGTGCTTCTGGGCTAAACCTGAAAATTTAATCAAATATGTATTTTATGGAAGTTCCAAAAAAGTAAAATTTCAGCCAACTGCATTTTATAAGCATCCCAAAACGATTTACTCGACTATTTTAATAATCATCAAGATCTTGATGTAATATTTTGCAACTTGAAAAGTAGGGAGCATGTCAGCCATTGTGAGACTGAGGTAACAAATTATATCACTGGTATAATGATTTCAGAATAGTACGCCACTGAACTGAAAGTTCATAATTCATGCACATCTGGGGGTATACATATTCTGACGAAAATCAGTTTATATGTCAAAGAAGGATATATTCGTTTTGCTTGATTAAGACTGCTAATCACATTGAGGTATTAGTAAAGCATATACAGATTCATTGATCAAGTACCAAATATTTGATAGTCAAAGAGGCGGCATGTACTAAAGGAGGTTCAGGGGATCCAGTTTTATTACCCACTAACGGACTTGAGCTACGTGTCCACAGTAACAATGCAAATTATATTATTGGTCAAGGAACTAAGGAATACAACTAAGAAGTCACTCAGAAAGGAAATACTACAGAATTGCAGGTTGTTGGATATATGCCAGATCTTGCTTTATATATTGGAAACTACTATATCAATCTTCACATCAAAGAGTACCAGCCGCGATTGACAAAAACTAAGTCACTCTAAACAAAGATTATATTGATCATAGAGGTATAAGAATCAAGTGATGCTATCTGTTTTATAGGCCTTATGAAATGGTGTCCACCATATATATTGGATAGGCAAAGACAGATTAATAAGATAATCTGAAGCTTAAACTTACTTTCCATGAAGACCCAGCGACAAACCAGCAAGGACAACATAGGTTCCAAATGCCATACATGGAATATACAAGTCTGGAGCATTTATGTCATAGATAGGGGGCTTATAGGAGAGCCTCCCACCTACAGGCTCTGTAACCCTTGTCCAGTGCCCCTGGAGGAGTATTACCATATCAAATACCAACACTGTTGAAAGAAGGCAAAGAAGAATTTAGTAATAATGAGAAGCATAATAACTTACCCTGTGCAAAAATGGGAAAAGGACAACTTTTAATTTGTTCCTGGCATATTGATCATTGACTTGGAAATAGTATTGAGGATCAGAAAACCACCTACTGATCTGTTATTCAATTACAAAAATCAGATGATATCAGCAGCAAATCCTCTTTAATCCCAATTAGGTAACTTAAACAATTAGTAGATAAATAAATGTCAATAATGGAGAACAATCAGATAGAAACAGTTCCGCTGAATCAAACCGAGGTGGGACCAGAAATTATATAGGGACAACTCGTAATAGACTATGCAACACAAACATTGTAGGATCACAATATCTCATGAATCATAATCTCAACCAGATAAACTAGAAATAACAAAAACTAGACCACAAAGTAAATAATCAGACCCACAAGAAGAAAGGAAACACAACCTAATCATAATAGAATATGTAACACAAACATTCTAGGACCTGCAAGGCTTACTCTTACATAAGAGAACGAACCCATGTCCAATAGAAAGGGGGGAAATGACTGAAAATGTTAAGATTGAAGATGCCCTAATGAACATGTAGAAACTCGGGGAATCATCTATAGTTCACAATATATTCTTCACTAATGAGATTTTGATCAAAAGATACAATTTCCTCAACAATATTTAGCCACTGACGATTCTAACATTCTTAGCTAGAACAGTATTACAGAGAAACATTAACTCAACCTAGTGGGTTTGTACTGCTGAACTCAACCTAGTGTGTTAACTGCTGCAGGACCCTAAGATACAAAGAAAATATCTCCTTTGGAACACTCATTTCATCCTTCTAAATATCTTAAAGCTTCTGTTCTTTATGCAATTATCATATCTAAAGATGACCATACTAGATATTGAAACAATTCCAAAACCTATGCTTATGAACTCACATTGCTTTGCACGTACTCGGAACTTGACCCAAGAATTTTCTCCCCATAAGCACTCAATCCGCCTTTTATAAGTCCCGGTCCTGCACCGTAGAATGCATTTCCAAAAGGACTCGACTGTGTATTAGGTTGGGGTTGTCTTGGCCCTCCCGGATGTCCGCCAAGATTATCGTACATTTCTGCAAGTAATTTAAATAACAACACAGAATGCAAGATTAATTATATAAACAGTGAACTAGGTGGAGGTCAGTAAGACAATAACTTTAAGCAGCATGATGTCAGCAACAATAGAACATACTGCTAAACCGGAGTAGAAATCACTGTACTCTACCAACAACCTACAACGAACTCCAAACTCTTAGTATTAAGGCATGAACATGTAAGTATAATTCCCACGTTTGGTATTAATTTGTTAAAATCACATAACATACGCGTTTCAATATGAATGAGCCATTGCTTAACTCCACATTTACACCACAATCTTTCGACTGTTTACTTTACACTAATATAACAATGCCCGTATGTTTTATACTACCTCCGTACCTGAAAGATCATCCAATTTCCTTTTTCAAAATTTAAGTTCAAAAATTAAGAATTCTACACATCAAAATTCAAAACTGGACGATGGTTAACTTAAGTTTAGCAATCAACTTATGTTTGTACAAAACCAAATCCACATAGTTTCAGTGCAGATATGAACTAACAAAATTTAATCAAACACAATATGAAGTTACTAATTAAAGACACTATTTTTAAACAAGCTCAGATGCAGATACATAAATCATACAATTAACAATACCTTTTTACTATTTATCAAAAAAAGGAAATATTTGACAAGATCTAACTGCAAAACATAATACAATAAGTTGAAAATAAAAATTATTTTCTTGTTTCAGTATCACGATCACAAACAACCAAGACCACCATCATAGGAAGGGGCTCAAGATACCTGAAGATGAAGATGATGGATTTAGAGAGTGTTGATTGCAGTGATGGATGCAATTTGGTGAAATAATTCAATGGAAAATATTCGAAATTCAATGATCAAAATCAATCTGAGGGAAAAAAAAAAGAAAGATTATGAATTTATGATAGAAAAGATTTATCTGGTCCGTTTGGCTGAACTGTTATCACTCGGTATCCGACCTCCAAATTCCCAACTCGATTACCTGTTAGATTGAATATCAAGCTCAACTCTCATAAAAACAATTGCTTGTGAATTGTAATTGGGTAATTATCGAACTCAATAAATTACATATGTTCAATATCATTAAAACTATACTAGTTTATATTTTTACATATTTTCGTACATAAATTGACCTGATAACTTGATACTCACACGATACTCGTCAAAAAACCTTATTTGATACCCGTCGGACTCATATCTAGTTTGGACTAATGAATGTAGAGCATATGTTTATTTAAAAAAAAGTAACACACTTATCAAACTCTTAATGATGTGTCATGAATTGACGCACCAAATGAGACTGAAAATTCTTCCATTCTAATTTAGAGTCAACTTTCCACAAATGAAAATGGCACTCTTCTTAGTATATACTATGTGATTGAATGTCGGTTGGGAGGATATAGTATTATGTGGCCTTAGTTATATACTTACAACATTTGTTGTAGCCAAATATTTCATAGTACGCTACTCACAATAAAGGTGTCATTTTCTAATAAGAATTGTTTCCGGTAAGACTCACGAGTCAAATCGGAGACAATTAGCTTAGTCTCACAGAGATAAGGTTGTTTACTATCGACACCCTTAACCCCACTTAGGTCAGGCTGTCTGAGCCAATGCAACAAATGCTAACAATTATAATTCAAAATCTTGCCTGGCAACTATGTCACACAGATTGAACTCCATGCAAAGGGAGTTCAGATGAGCAAAGAATCTGTGACTTTGCTCGAGAATATAGTCAAAAATAGGGAAATGATATCACCACTGATCTCTAAAACTGAGAGCATCCAAAAGATTCTTAAGCATTACTAAAAGAAGTCTCTTCACACCCCTGGCAACACAAAAATAACCTAATCTGTTCAAAGACACTGTAATTCGGAAGTGTAAACAATAACCTTGCTAGAACTTCAAAACAAATTCATAGCAGCATCCAAAATCTTCTCTATGTTTCAGTGTAACGAGACATGCATATTCTACGTTTTTTCGAGATATATCTTAATGAGCACAGGAGCATTTCATCATAGGTGCACAAGATAGTTCAGTTCAATATGTGCCACCTATTAGCAACCTTGTCTTCACATTCTATCTTCCCTCCTACGCGGAGCACAAGTGATGATTTCATCCACTCTAAGGATCATCTCTGCAGCCTCGGTGGCAGAAAGCAACACGGCCTGCTTAACTTTGAATGCCTCACAAATCCCCAGCTCAGACATATTCCCAACCTGCCAATGCCACGAAACCTTTATGTAAGTAATTACTGTAAATTAAGTATTCCATGACAAGTCAGTCCTCATAAAACTGAGGTGAATTATTGCATAACTATGTCCATACTGATGATAAAACGAGTCAAATGAATAACAGCTCAATTATGCAACAGTGTTGAAATTTGATAAGCAAATCACATTTGAAGAATCAAAATATATTTCAAACTCAAACAAGAAAAAAGATATCATTTAGGTGATACTCACACGTCCAGAAATGACATCAATCCCTGCTTTACTTTCTTCTTTGTGATGCTCTGCTCGGAGTTGAGCGACCAACTCTGCACTATCTAGACCAGCATTGTCTGCAATGATTGTTGGAATGGCGGAGAGTGCCCTTGAGAAAGCTTCAATAGCGTGAGATCTTTTCCCAGGTGTCTTCTTAGCCAGCTCATCTACTGCTTTTGCCATCACCATCTCAGGCCAACCACCACCAAGCAAGACCCTGCTGTCATTTACTGTCTGAGAGAGCACACACAATGCATCATGCAAAGATCTTTCAGCCTCATCTAGTACATGATTGCTGCAAAAGGGAAAAAAACATAGGTACAAAAGTATATTAAGATGCTGGTTAGGTTTAACAAATGATGAAATAATGAAAATTTGTTTGTACAATTACCTTGCACCTCTTAATACAATTGTACAGGCCTGACCCATTGCACAGCCAGAGAAGTGGATCAGCTTATCCTCGCCAATCATAACTTCCTCAATAAGCTTGCAGTGGCCGAGCTTTACTGACTCAGGATTATCAAAGGTCGATGCGATCTCCCCACCAGTAACTAGAGCCAAACGCTCAATGCCATCAAAATCAGCATGCTCTATAGCAAGTACACCAGCATCAGCGAATAGTTCCTCGGGGAAGTTGTAGATCAATTGACGGTTGACAAAGCAATTTATCCCATGACCAATTATCTTTTGCACCTTTTCTCTCATCTTTTCCTTTTCAGCCCCTTCAATCTCAGCAACCTTAGCCATTGAATCAACACGAACACGAGCACCATATATTTTCACTTTATCGGTATCCATTGCAGTGTTTGCCACCAAAATGTTGGCATTCTCTATTCGCTTAGGCTGGCCCAGACCAATTTTCTTGTCCAATATAAATCTGCATATCAGATTTCCACCCAAAATAATAACCATTAAATTAAGTTCAATTAGATATTGAAAACGCTGAAGAAAGAAGTCCATATAGGCAACAAATCTGGCTCGCTGTGAAAGCAACAGATATGACTACTTTTATATAGTGGTCATGCCTTGGGTCTTGCATTGTCATGCTTAAAAAGTTGAAGGTGCCATCGGCAGGTAATAGCTAGTTTTGTGGCTAACAATACGAACATGACCATGTATGACATGAGCTATAATGCTAGACTGAATTCATAAACCTTCTTGCCTTAAAAAGGTTAAATCATAATTTAAGTAGAATTCTGATTATTGCTATTTGTATGGAACGAAATGCATCTATAAGACACCGACTATTACCATTTTTATAAAAAATAAATGATCTTTGAGTTATATTCAGGTAGTAGTCATCAGAAGGAGGAACCGTTTGTACAATACCAAACCCACAAAAGAGAAGTGAGAACCTCTCGGCGGCCACAAGATCTCCATTTGCATATAAATGTATCTAGAAACTAAGGCTTCAACATGAAAACCATCACGTGAAAAACGGTAAGCTAGCACATGCAAAAAAAAACAGCAAGCTTACCCCTCATCAAGAAATGAATCACTCAACGAACCTCCAGGCTTCTTAATAATCTGAATGGCCTCAAGATTAGTGCTACCCTGAGATTTCCAACAAATTGATCAGTGATCAGTAAATAAGAATATATAAACTGTATTATGTTACCCGGGACCAAGTTACCCAACTCCAACAGAAGGAACAACCACAAGGACTTTTGTGTTCCCCATGCGACTCAGGAGAATGATACATGTTAACGTCAATATACTATATTCACCTTTAACCGCATGACCGCGTCAACAGCCAGTTCTGCAAAATGTTCTTTGTCCTGGGACAGAATTTTTGAACTCAAAGTAGTCATTGCAATCTTCATTAAGTCTAATCTGAATTTCTCTGCATTATTCAGCAATAGCATCTCAGAAACTGCAAGAACACTCTTAAACCATATTCGATAATATATTCAGACTGACAGTACTTCAAAGGGACAACAGAGTGAAAAAAACTGAAAGATCTGTAGTACTATCAAGGACAGGGAAAGGAGTAAAAAAAATCATATGGGAAGAGATAAACAAACTGATAATGAACAGTCAACCTGCATCCTCTTTGTTGTCCACAACCTTTTCTAACAGAGCATTGCGTGCACACTCAGCTGCCATGCGGAAACCTAGCCAACCAGACAGTTAGACTGTTAAGAGTTGTATTAACATTCTAAACCAGAATTTCTAGGAAATGAATGTATATCACTAGCTTACAAATCAGGAGAATGTGACATGCCAATTACCGATTTGTTATACAGATTAGAGATCAAGACCATCCAAGCATCTTATTGCTTTACGGACAATCATTATTTACAATTGAATTGTGCCCTTATGGAACATGTTTCGTTTGGAAGACCATAATATGGCACAACGAGCTATTTTCTCCCATCTTTAAAAGTGGTAAACTAATTACAGATTAGACAAGCAATGGGAAAACAATAATAATTTCAGTACTTCAGTTCACATTCATATGCAACTAGGTATTAGTCAGAATTCACATTCCTTCATCTTATACAATAAACATCAAATACAAGGGTATTGGTCAAAACCTTCTCTATAACATCAATAATAAATCAGAGAAAAGTTAATAAAGCTATAGTAATAATTAAATGCACAAATCAGACAACAGTTATTAGGGGCTGCAAAACATAGTGCAGAGTTTATTTTTAGAGCAACGTGCACAGATCAAAAGATTAAACATTTAAATAAGCATGGCAGGCATGCAAACATGACCTTAGAGCTTTCCATTCCCAGTCTTATCAATAGGCTATCTAATTCAGGCCCACTCAGATATCCCCTGCAAATTCTAAAGTATGTGTTAACAACACATGGCAAGCTACAAACGGAATGAAGGGAATGGGGATGCAAAGCGACACTGAGTAGTCAATAATTCTAAACTGTCCCTTACAAGTAAAGACAGGCACATGAAAAATCCAATCAATAAGGTAAGTCTATGGAAAACTCAACTGACTGCATCATAATAAACCCAGAGTACATGCATATATACTAATAATATATCATATCAAAAGATTACAATTCGAAGGAAGCATGTCGTGTACCTGCAATAATTGTCATTGGATGAATCTTTGAGTTGACCAGCTTTTCGGCCTCTCTTAGAAGTTCTCCAGCCAAAACAACCACTGAAGTTGTGCCATCACCAACTTCATCATCTTGGACTTTTGATATATCTAACAAATGAGGAAAAATCGCAACTGTTATACTTCTACCATGGCTCCTCATTCTAAAAAAAAACTATTATTATAACACATTAACTGCACTACTTGAGATGTTTCAGATTGCAGAAAACAATAACAGAACTACAGTTTTTAACCCCCAAAAGATATACACATGTATATAAGATTCAAATGATACCAATAAGGACTTTAGCAGCTGGATTGTCAATATGGAGAGACTTCAGAATTGTAGCTCCATCATTTGTAACGGTGACGCTGTGTCCCCTCCCAGACGACTGAAGTATCTTATCCTGGAAAAGGCATTCTTTCTTAGCAAGAACCTTTATACCCTCTAGAATTTTGCAAGCTAAGTGCAGATATTAACAACCACTATATGACCCCAACAAGCCTGCAAAATTATTCACGCATATGAACTAGTAGCGGGAGCATACCATTCCCTTTGGCCCTAATGTACTTTTCACAAGATCTGAAATCGCCATAGCTCCCACGAACGAGGCCTGAAGGAACAAACCAAAATTAATATGAACAAAAATACAATTTTATATGGGTTGCCATCCTAAATTTTGAAATAGAATATTTTTTAGTATGTTGTATGACGTTTTGTGCAAAATTTATCAATATATAGTATTTCTAGTGTACTTCACTATTAACGCCCTAATTTCTATTCAAGCTATAGTTATTTCTAGTGTACTTCGCTATTAACGCCCTAATTTCTATTCAAGCTATAGTTATTTGTGTGAACTAAAGCTACAAAGTTTGTTTATTTTGACCATTGAAAATCAAAGAAATGATCTTTTTTAAACGAAGTAGTAAAATATTACATTTCTAGCCTACTTTACTATCAACACTGACACTTTAGATTCAAACTAAAGCTACGATGCTTGTCAACTTTAACCATTGAAAATCAAACTATACAATTTTCATAGCATGAGGGTAGTAATATTTGGTGAAATATATCAAAAGATAATATTTTTTACCTACTTTACTATCAACCCGATACTTACCATTAATATTACATTTACGTGTCAATTAAAGCTACAAAAGTTTGTTAATTTTGACAAATCAAAACCCAAATTGAACAATCTTCTTGGGATAGAATGAGCAATATTTTGTGAACATTATAACAAATGCTTATATTTTCAACCTACTTGACATAGTTTGTGAATTTTGACCATTAAAAATCAAAGTGGACAATCTTTTTGGGACGAAGTAATTACCATTCTGGCCCTTTCACCCTTCTCTTCACTGGCTTCATCTTTCAAGATCCTATCGATCTGAAATAATCAAAAGTGGACAATAAATTGGGACAAATATACAAATAAATTAATTATCAAGGTCCGAGTTAATGAAATAGACGAGTGTACATACCGCCATTTCGAAGGGTACAAACTGATGAAGCTTGAAGAATCTGGAAGTTAATAGAGCAACGAGAAACAGCGGCTGTAGGAAAATGGGGGGAAGGGTTTTTGAAGGCTTTGAGTGTATGCTTTTGCTAGATCAGTTTTATTGGCTTATTTTACTATTGCCTCTCCTTATCGATTTTTTTCACAAATTTGCATTTTGATGTTGGAGTATTTTTTCTTTTTTTCTTTTGTGAATTAGCGATGACGTGAGTATCGAACCAGTACCTTGTGGTTATTGGCCAGAACTTTTCCATTAGGCTATTCGATTAACGCCTGATGGTGGAGTATTTTTGAGAAAAAAAAAAACAAATGTCCCAGTAAAAAATAATGAGAGTTTTATGTTGTTGAGTTACGTAAATGTTGCTTAAATTAAGCATGACACAAATTTAAAGTCTTGGCTTATAAGATTTTTTAGATATTAGTCTCTTTGAAAACCAATTATTTATATTTAAGGCACAAATTTAATTATTAATTATTTGATGGTGGATACCCTTCGTCGTGGGATATAGCTAAAAATAATTACAATACATATGTAATTAAGAGAATATTTGCAATCTATATAATGATTAATAAAAGTACGTTATAACCGAATTATAAATTTTAGAAAAAATATGTTATTAAATGACTTTGTTATTAGTACTTAATTTTAATGCAAATTTTTTGTTTTGTTTTATAATGAGCGATGAAATTCACATCTCTTTTGAAATAGTAATCGTGCGCCTAATGCTTGTCCTAGTGGCTCAAACATTTGAAACATCATTGCAATATGATGTAACTCAGTAACTTATTTATCTACCATTCTTTTTCTTCCAAGATAGTGCAACAAGAAATGCTCTAAATAAAAAAATTGCCATTTCTTGCCCAAGAAATAGTTACAACATAAAACACTTGAAGAGAGAAAGGGACTAAAAATGACATAACTTATTTCTTAAAATAAAATGTCACAAACTAAAACATTGAGGTGAAACAATGAGACCTTAAGATAAGGTCATTCACTTGACTACTTCTCATGCTTGCAACTTCTTGTTAGTGCATTTCTAGCACTCAAGAACACAATCAAATTCATTAAATATCTTTTTTGCTAAGACAGCAAAAGTTCACTCTTAACTCGATAAGTAAGAAAACGCGGGGTTTTGGCTACTTATGGAAGCTTCTAGATCTTTTGTCAACTTAAAAAGGCCGTGTCCGCCTTCCAGCTGCTCTCCCACAAAGAAGTGCATTCTTTGGAATAGGGAACTCATCTCTCAATGAATTTGAATCAGTATACACTCTTAGGTAAAGTTGTTGTCCGAGATATTGTCGTGCCCAGAATTCAGACCTCAAGTTCCACATTCCAACGTTGTCGAGTGCAACGTATATGGCAGTCCATGACTTAGGATAGACCTGTTTGTGGATCAGCCAAAAGATTGCCATTAGTTGAAGGTTAAAACATCATATAAGATGTTTGAATCTTAACATTGTTTCAATTAATATGCAGAGCAAGATCATAACGTGCATTTGTTATGTTTGAAACTTGTTTGGTAGATAGAATTGGATAAGATGATGTTTAATAGTTCAATGCATTTTCATACAAAGAACTGAGTTATGAAGCCAACCTGCACAGTGGTACGTGCAACTGCATCACGAAGATTGTAATTGTTCCTGCTGGAACTACTCCATTGCCCCCCATCCATTCTGTTCAGAAATGAAACATGAGGAGTGAATCAATTTCGTAGATCTGGTAAACATAGAATGTATATTTTCAAGGAGGAAAACGGTCAAATGCTCACCCCACTACAAAGAACTGATATCCATCAAGGTGATAGCTCTGAACAATGATCTCCGGATTCTCAAGTACAATTTCAACAAATGACCTGTAATCAGCTTGCAGAACCGATGTGTCAAGGTAAATTCCTCCTCCGGTGGGTTTGTCTGATACGCTATTAGGGCGGAACACTCCAGAGATTTTAAAGAAATCAGCAAGCTTCAGTGGAGTGTCAGTTGGCTTATATGACACACTGTTTATTGCATATCGTTGCTTGTGATCGACTTGACCAGCACCACTTGCTAGTCTAATTGTTCTTGCCGTTTTGATCATACCATAGTGGTATGATCCTTGTGGGTTTGGCCTCGGTCCACTTGCTGTAAGATTAGTTCTAATGGGAACAAAATTGAAATTGATCAGTCATTTAACAGAACCAAGGCTGTTCACAAATTGTTGTTAACTATAAATCATAGGCTATGACGTAAATCTGCAACATACCTAATAGAGCGTGCCTGGTTAAGTGACCAGTCGATTTGGATGGTTGGGCCGCCAGGGATAGGTCCAGATACCTTTTTCTGAGAATTACTATAGTGTAGAACGGAGGTGGATGTTAGAATCTTAGAAGTGAAACGGCTAGAGACGACGATGTAGTAATCTAGAGGAGTCTGATCAGCAGTTATCAAGACAGAGTAAGATTGTCCAACATGAACATCAAGTGAGGAGTAAGTAGTTTGCAAAGTATGTGTCCCCTCTACTTCTACCAATTTCATCTTGTGATTCTGAATTCGGAAGTTGAGCGAGTTCTGCAAACCCACATTTGATATCCTAAGCCTGTATGTTTTTCCTGTTTTTACATGAGTTTGTGATAAGTTGTTTGGACATTGAAAGTAAAGATAACATCAACATAAAAACAAAATGTTACCTTGTTCCACATTGAAAGAAATTTCATTCGTGCCACGACCATTTATAAGAATTCCATCAGGGGAAGGCAGTTTCTTGCCTTTATCCAATATAGCCTTCAAACTCTGTAAATATACCGGATTAACATTTATATCAACATCAGATCATTTGGATGAAACTTCAAAAGACATATTCTGTTAAAAACGGTCGAAACTGGAAAACGAATCAACGTTACCGTGTGATTTTTCTTGTACCAATCTCCAATAAGGACAGTGTAGTCACCAGCAGGGTCAGGGAATGGAACAGGAATTCTCGGCCTGCTAAGAATTCGAATTCCTCCGAATCCACCAGCAGCTTTGTGGAATGCTAGAGAGGGAAAGTAATAAAAGCTCCCAATTTGATCCTTCACTTGAAGGATGTAGGTGAAGTTCTTTCCTGGAGGAATTGGACAAGTTGTTCCAGGGACTCCATCTTCATATGAGTTTCTCCTTATTGAATCGGAACAACGATTAGTAACAAAGCACAATTAATCAAATGGACTCTCTTGATTATTGTAGAGGTCCTAGTGTGATATATATAGATGATATAATACAAGAGTTTACATATGATTACAACTCTACAATATCGCAACAACTACATCCTAAACTAACGTACAATAGTTATCCGGATCTAACCTAATATATCCAATACTCCCCTTACAAGCTGAAGGCGGACGCGAAGCAAGCCGAAGCTTGTCCCGAAAGAAGGTAAACCGAGATGTAGATAGCGGTTTAGTAAGTACATCCGCAATTTGATCTTTGGTGGATATAAACTGAATTAGAAGTTCTCGTCGAGCAACCTTTTCACGAACGAAGTGGTAATCAATCTCGATGTGTTTAGTGCGAGCATGGAAGACAGGATTAGCCGCTAAGTAGGTTGCACCAAGGTTGTCACACCAAAGAATCGGAGGCTTGGGGGGAAGTAACCGAAGTTCACCAAGAACCGCCATAGACCAGGATACTTCTGCAACACAATCGGCAAGAGCTTTATATTCTGATTCTGTGGAGGAGCGAGCCACTGTGCGTTGTTTCTTGGATTGCCAGGAAACTAAATTCGAACCTAGATAGACAGCATAGCCACCAGTAGAGCGACGATCATCTGACGAGCCGGCCCAATCTGCATCACTAAACGCCTGAATAGACAAATCAACAGACGGTGAAATAAGCAACCCAAGGTGAAGTGTGGCCTTAACGTATCGAAGAATACGTTTAACCATCAGGAAGTGGTCCGCAGTAGGTGCATGCATGTGCTGACAGACACGGTTAACCGCAAAGGAGATGTCAGGGCGAGTGAGAGTGAGATACTGCAAGGAGCCAACCAATTGGCGATACAGCGTAGCATCAGGGGGCGGATCAGATAGAGGAGCCACGGACGGGGTAGTAGCCATTGGAGTAGATGTGGGCTTGCAATTGACCATCTGAGCCTTGTCCAAAAGATCAACCATGTACTGACGCTGAGAGAGCAGCAAGCTTCCATCAGATTGTTTGATGGCCTGAATTCCGAGGAAAAAATCAAGGGCACCGAGATCCCGAGTGACAAATCGTGAACTGAGGGCCGCCAGGAACGCATGAATGGCAGCATCATTGTTACCCGTCACCAGGATATCATCAACATAAACAAGCATGACCAAGTGAACACCTGCACGAGAGAAAATGAACAACGAGGTGTCTGCCTTTGACTGCAGAAACCCGTAAGATAACAAAAACTCTTGCAGGCAATGAAACCACACACGCGGAGCTTGTTTGAGACCATAAAGAGATTTATTCAGTTTACATACAAAGTGAGGGTGAGACGAATCAACAAAACCCGGAGGTTGAACCATATAAACTGTGTCGTCAAGAGTACCATGGAGAAAAGCATTTTGTATATCAATTTGACGAACATTCCATTTATATGTAACAGCAATAGACAAAATAATTCGAATAGTAGATGACTTAATTACAGGACTAAAAGTATCAGAAAAATCAATACCTTCCACCTGATGATTGCCTTTCGCCACTAAGCGCGCTCGACGACGCGTAATAGTACCATTAGAGTCCCGCTTGAGCCTAAACACCCATCGACACCCCACAACATTCATTCCCGAGCGAGGAGGAACTAGTGTCCATGTATTAGTACGAACCATTGCATTAATCTCTTCACACATGGCTTGACGCCAAAGGGGACATTTGTTGGCCTGGGTGAAACATGTAGGTTCGGTAGCTAGAAGAGTAACGGCTAGGGCATAGGGATGGGTTTCAAGGCGCTTACGGGATGGTTTAGGATTGGGACGCAGACGCATATGGTGAGGGTGAGGCGGAGAGACAGGAGGCGTGGGAGCAGGCTGCGGTGGGGAACTGGAGGAAGGCGAGGCTGTAGCTGGGCTGCTAGTAGAGGTAGGAGCTTGCTGGTGTGAGGGGCTGGAAGAGGGTGAGGCTGGTGCGGGGCTGCTGGCGGAGGCTGGTGCAGGGCTGGGGCTGGGGCAGGAGAGGGACGGGGCTGGGGCAGGGGGCTGGGCTGGTGCAGGAGACGGACAGGGGACAGGGGACGGGGCTGGGGCTGGGGACTGGGCTGGGGCAGGGCAGGGGACGTGAGCTGGGGCTGGTACAGGAGGCTGACAGGGGACGTGGGCTGGGGGGGAAGACGACATCAGTGGGCAGGGGCTGCTGGGAACAAGAACAGGGAGGGGAGGACGGATAGGGCTGCTAAGACACGAAGGAGAGGCACCGATTATAGGAGGACAGGACGAAGGAGGCGATAGGGAGGGGAAGACCTCTTCAATAAACTTAACAAATTTAGCTATATAGATGCGCCGAGACGCAATATCCATACAACGGTAGCCATTATGAAGAGGACTATAACCCAAGAATATTGACGGAGAAGAGCGAAAAGAGAATTTATGCGAATGATAAGGACGCAAATAAGGGTAACACAAGCAGCCGAAGCTTCGCAGGAACATGTAATCAGGGACACATTTAAATAGAAGCTCATACGGAGAGATGTGTTGATTAGTCACAGTAGGCAATCGATTGATTAGAAACACAGCGGTTTCAAATGCAAAGTGCCAATATGACAAATCAAGATGAGCGTGAGAAAGAAGTGTGAGACCCGTATCTACGATATGTCGATGACGCCGTTCCACACGACCCATTTGTTCGTGAGTGTGTGGGCAGGACACTCGGTGACCAATACCAATTTCGTTAAAAAATTTATGACAAGTGCGATATTCACCGCCCCAATCTGTTTGTAAAGTTTTAATTTTACAGCTAAAGCGACGTTCCACAAGGGCTTGAAATTGTTTAAAAACTTTGAGAACATCAGATTTAACAGTAAGTGGGTAAAACCAGACATAACGCGAATAGTCATCAACAAATATGACGAAGTAGCGAAAACCATCAGAAGATAAGACCGGGGCAGGACCCCAAACATCAGAAAATATAAGCTCAAGTGGGCGAGAGCTGCGTTTATTACTTAAAAATAAAGAGGTCTTAGCAAGCTTGCCCATCGGACAAGCAGTACAGGACTGACTTGAAATAAAACGCGACTTAGGAGCTAATTGTGAAAATAATTGACGACACACCCGATCATGAGGGTGACCTAGCCTATGGTGCCAAACAGGCGACGATACATGACTCGAAAAAGCAGACAAATCATTTGAAGACGACACAGCACCACTTGACGCAAACTGATATAGGCCCTGATTACTCGTCCCGGTAAGTAGAGGGAGCTTGGTTACCTGATCCTTAACAACAAAACGATTGGCATGAAACTCAAAGAAGGCATTATTATCTTGACAGAATTTTTGAACAGAAAGAAGCGATTTGTGAGCAGACGGAACATGTAAAGCATTATTTAAAGTAAGAGATTTGTGAGATGAAGGAAAAGTAATAGTACCAGTATGTGCAATATTCATATGCTGACCATTGGCAACTTGGAGAGCATCTGAGCCTGGATACGACACGGGATCCTGGAAAGCAGCCAAATTTGGAGTAATGTGATGAGATGCACCGGTATCCGGAAGCCAAGATGAGATGGAACCAGGATAGGAAGAACCAGGAGAGGGATAGGCAGGAGGCTGCGCCATAATCGAGCCGGCAAAATGTGCATTTGGGGCTGTCCGATGTGGACACATGTTGGCAAGATGCATAGTAGACTCACACACATAGCAGCGGGTCTTGGACTGATAGGAGGACGCAGGGGTTGCACTCCTACGGTCCGTGTGAGGGCGACCTGAACCACGAGAAAATCGGCCCCGAGAGGATCGACCGCGGCCACGAGCCATTGAGCCATGATCTCGAGAGGCATATTGAGCCGAGGGTGGTGGAGTAGGAAGCAAACCTTGACTCGACGGAGAGATATCGTGATTCACAAAATCATGAGTAAGTGCATAATTGTGAAGCTCCTCATAAGATATTGGAGTTTCACGAGAATACACCATAGATTTGAGTGAGCGATACTCATCGTTCAAGCCACGCAAAATGTAGATGAGAAACTCCGCTTGGGAGGGTTGCTTGCCAATCGCAGCCAAGGCATCGTATGCAGACTTAGCCTTAGTGAGATAGGCCCCAATAGAGAGATTATTTTGCTTGATAGTAATGAGCTGATCTTGCAAGCACAATTGTGTCGAGAAAGACGGATTAGCAAGGGAAGTTTGAAGAGCACTCCAAATAGCATGAGAGGTCTTTTTGCCAACGGCAATGGGTAGAGTTTCTTCCGATAAAGAGGAGATGAGAAGACTCTTAATTAGACTATCTTGTTGGATCCAGAGAGCATACGCGGGATTCGGCACAAAAGTTCCAGTAGATGAAGGAAGAAAGGACGGAGGACAAGGGATAGTCCCGTCAACATAGCCAAAAATTTGATTACCGGTAAGAAAGGGCTCCATTTGAGTCATCCAATGAAGATGATTTGAGTTGGTGAGTTTAATCGAAATATAGTGGTGCGCATGAGTAAGGGGTGTAAGAGGTGGGGTAGGTGGTAGTGGAGGAGATGGGGACGTGAGTGGTGGAGGAGATGGATCATAGTAAGGGAAGTTATATGGCGACTGGAGAAGGGACGGGAGGGGGCTGGTTTGGTGCGAGGGGGGATATGGGGGTAGAGACGACGATAAAAAGGTTGGAGAAGGTGCAGCAGGGGGCTGATTTGGTGGTGTAGGCTGTGGTATGGTGGTGGATAAGGAGGGCAGGGGCGTGTTTGTAGGGTGAGAGAGAGGTGAGGTCGTGAGTGGTGAAACAGGGAGCATAGGCATGTGAGGTGATGTCTTCATATATCCAACAAGAGTTATTTCAAAAATTTACAAATGCTCACCAATTTTTGTATCCTACCCCCCAAAATGCACAAGTCATAGTACTATTGTATCACTCAATAAGATTACTTCGACCAATTAAATTCTCAAGTACTCGTTATGATGATATTATCGAGAAAATTACGATATTGGTATTTTTCTTTGCACTTAAGAACCGAGGTTTGAACCCTAAATTTTAACCTTTACAAGCGAGTGTCTAAGTATTACGATAAACCATCCATACATGTGTCATTGTAGCTTCTACTAAGAGGTCTCAGGTTCAATTCTTGCTAAAAACATTTTTCTTTCATATTATCTATATTATTTCATTTATGTACTCGTTACTTATAACACTCTTCAATCGATATATTCGATAAATGTAATTCGCATCAATAATTTACAAAAAGAAAAAGTGGATCGATTATTTTATTAAAAAAATATTTGGAATATAGGTGACATGTGACCTCAGTTGTTGATCTAATAGACGACCTACACGGCACATGTAAGAAAGCTAAAAATGTCCGAAGAGATTCATCTTTTGCCGCCTGTCCAAATCTAATGATAAATTATGCTCACGAGTGATCTACTAACTTATTTTTCACATGTAATGCAGGAACAATTAATATTCCTAATACTTCCTTTTCTATATTCTGTCCCCTTTGCCACATTCCTAATCAACTAATCGACAAAGATTATGTCAGCCTCGATTGCTCCATGCATGTGTTATAATTAAGATTGGGACGTCAAAATCGTTTTATTGCACATCTTAATATTAAATTATTGTGTCAAATTCATGTGAAATTTTGGCATAAGATCTCAGACTGAATTTTGTAGTGTCTTTTATACATAATTGCAACTTATTATTTCACTCTTAAGTCTTAACGAACACGTCACTTCACTGCAAGCTGTTTTTAACACATTATCATTAAGTTTTTGTTTACATAAACTGTTTTTAACATATTATCATTCGCATAAAATATGGGTTTAAAGTGCAAATCAAACACATATTTTATGCGTTCGTTACGGTAAATATCGAAAAAATGATTGCCTTAAAAATATATATACCTTTATATATGTGTAGTATCTTGATTTTAAATTCAATAAATTGATTGTCCATCTTATTCACTATGTACTAACCGATCAAATTTTTCTTAAAGTCAAAATTAGCAATCGCTAAATATAGAAAGTATGGGTGTATAAAGCACACAGGAATTTAGGAGTAGGTCCAATTAAATGTTCTGAATATGATTTTTCTTGAAATTCGTAGTGAAGTCTTTAAAATAAATTACCGAGATCTACCAAATGCAATTATTGGTCTCGTGAACCAGGAAAACACAAATCACATGCTTATATTCAATGGTCGTCGAAAAATTATGAACTCTTTGACATTTTTGGACAAAAATTAACTTAGGTAAACACATCGTCTTTAATTTTGTTCGAGATCATACGAGTATTAGGTACGTAGTATAATCAAACAGTGGAATTTGTTTTTGACCTAAAATTCGGATTCGAAAATCACCTCAACTAATTATAAAAAAAAGTCATTAATATACACGAATTACTAAATCTAATTTAAGTTAGAAAAACATTTAGATAATATAAGATCTTATATATTAACCTGGAAGTATATCTACTATCGACATGAAATGTACATCTTTAACACTACTAATACAACTCACGAAGCTACCCCAGTAATAAATTTCTTTAAAATGCCTTACTCGCCTAACGAACTCACCATGTGTCACTTAAGTAATCTATTTAAGGCAATTAAGTAAATTACGCTCCAACTAATAAGTACTAAAATTTTAATCTTGACCAATCAACGAACCTACATTCCTTGACCGTTAAGTAGTTAGTACAGTGATCACAAAATATTACTCGTAAAATATAATGTGCCCCACGCCCCCACCCCCAGTTTTGAAAAAAGGTAGATTTGTTCTTACCAGGAGATGAGGAAAGGATCCTTCAAGCTATTGAAGACATTAATGATAAGGTTGTCATTGGTTACTGCGTGAATGTCTGGCCCAGGAAATTGTCCATTTATTAAAATCCCCTGCCAATAAACAAAAATATGCATCAGCTAACATAGATCTTCATCAGATCAAAACACATTTTAGTACCAATTTTTTTCATTTGGGAGTCAAATTGGAAAAAGGTCACTTGTAGTTCAAAAAAGTCACTAACTCACTATGTATTATATTCTTGGGTTAGAACAAATGATAAGTTTGGACAATTTTCATACATAATAATAAATATTTTTAAAAAAGAGTCACTAAATATTAGAAAGCTACATTTTATTATTGATATTGATATGTCATGAATCGATACAAGTCAAAAGAATGACGATTATTATATGTTCATATCCAAGAATTTCTTGAGAATCCTACAAGATCCGTTCGTTCTTTTTTAAAGTTCTTCCTGTGACTCTCAACCCAATTACAAAAAATCGAGTACATTTCACAAACATAATAATCTGGGCTCATACAAAAAATACAACTACAGAAGTACTGAGTTCGATTCTCATCGTAACGATATTGAAGAATTACCTGCTGGCGTACACCAAGAGGGTAAATGGGTCCATAACTAACATTCCATGTAAAGAATCTGTAAGGGTCTTCAGCTCTAGAATTAGCAAAAAATGTGGCTGCAATTAACAACACTACCACTAAGTTTAGTGGCATATTGTTGAAGGAATATGACAAAAAATGGAAAGATATTGTTGGTTAGGTTGTTTTTGAATGGTTTGTATTTATTTGGTAAGTGAAGAAGTGAAACAGAGGAGTTAAAAGAAGGGGGAGGTTAGGAGGAAAATGAATGATGAGGTTGAGGAGGTAGAGAGCATATTTAAAAGTGCGGTACAGAAGGGGTCCTAGATGCTCAGTGGAAATTGCTGTCTGTGGGTAGCAAACTTCATTTTTCTAATTTCATCTTTTACACTCACCTTATAATTTTGTTATAGTAGATATATTATAAAGTAATTTTTAACCTTTTTTCTACAATAAAGTTTGAATCTTATAAATTAAATTAAGGATGTTATGTTACTTTCAACTGTTAAATCATTAAATTATCTCATCCAATCTAATTGTTAAACAGCAAAGCTTACATCAATTATCTCCTTCAATCATAATTATTAAAAAGTAGTGTTTAAATCAAAAAATTGAGAAGTCAATTAAAAAATCACGAAATTACACTACCATTTGACTTGTATTTCTTCATCTATAGATAAATGACAATCTTTAAAATTTAATTTGATAATTTTATTAGAGGTTTATGCCTAAGTTGTATATTCATACGTAAGGCTGCAGTGGACGTATAATAAAATTAAGTTATATTTAGTCTCATGTAGTTATACCGATTAATTCTTGAAAGTCGGGCAAAAAATGTGGCCACACAGAATCTAAATATGACAACGTTAATTGTACATGCAAACTTATTTCTAACTTCCAAAATGGAAACAAATTCGTGACATTTGTCACCTTTAGAATTTGAAGAACATATTACACTTTTTATTATGCCATATTTGAGACTAATTTATAATAGTATAACTATCTACAAAAATTAAAGCACAATTCAAAAATCCTAATATTTGGAACTAATAAATAAATAATTATATAAAAAACAATACGTCAGACCATAAATTATTAGGGATAATATCGACCAAAAAAGGGAGGGAAAGATGATGAAGATATAAAATTGGAATTAGTAGAATAGGTTAAGGTCCATGGCAGAAATTGGAAATAAACATTAGAAGTGTCGGTGAAAGGGTCCACACGTACTATAATTTGGGGTCCACATGCATGCATGTTTCTTCCTTTTCGTATTTGATTTGTCGTAAATCTTGATGGTATTATGCTCCATTGGTTTACAATAATCACTTTTTATTAACATAATTTGAATTATATGCGCGGGGAAGGCATATTTGAGTTCTGATTTACTTATTTCTCCATTTGCACACAAGTTTAACTAGCCACATGCGCACATAAATTTTCATTTACTCATAATTATGGACATATAAATTTTATTGATGCTTTAAATTAAACTAACAATAAATTAAAGTAATTCGATAAGTTTAATTGATTTATTTTAAAAATAGTTTAAAATGAAATACAATAAAAATAATTTAAACTGAACTCCTATTATTATGAGAATTTTCTTATCATGGATTAACCTCTTTATCTGCGTAATAAAGACACATTTTAGAAAAACGATTTATGATTACATAACATCTCCATATAAAATACTTTCTCCATCCCTTTATCTAATACTTCCTCCGTTTCTATTTACTTGATTATTTGGAGAAAAAACACTTTATTATTAAGAAATGAAGAGAGTTTACTAATATATCCACAAAAAGTAAAAAATATGTTAAGTACTACTCCCTCCGTCCCTAAAAGATTGTCACATTTTGACTTTTGTTAGTCAAACATTAAAAAATTTAATCATGAATTCTCATTAAACAATAAGAAATAATATAGTCATGTGGGACCTTGTTAGATTCGTCTCAATATATATTTTTGAAATATTAAGTTTCTATAATTTTTTCGCATGTAGAATAATAGATATTTATGTTTGAAATCGTGTTTTGTTGACCATCAAAAGTCAAAATGTGACAATCTTTTAGGGACGGAGGGAGTATTATTTTATTGAAGGGTAAAAATAAAAAAATAATTTTAAAGTTGCATTGGAAGTACAAACGATCAAGTATTTTGAAAAGTAAAAAATTTCCAAATGATCAAGTAAATAAGAACGGAAGGAATATCAATTTATATTTGCATAAAGTTTAAGGAAAATTCAAACTGCTCTCACAAATCTGGTTTTTTCTTCAATTTTTCTTATTTAATGAGATAAAATTGATACTTAAAATAAAATTTTTATTTTAAAATATACTACAGTTATCAGATAATAGGACGGAGAGAATAGTACATTTTAATATTGGATTGATTTATTTGAAGGCTTTTTTTCATCTGGGCACCTGAACTTCTGATATTATAACAAATAGGCACCTGGTAAACTTTTTATAACAAGTAGGCACCTGAGACGAAAATTTGGCACCTGAACTTTTGATTTTCACTTTCTTCAGATTTTTACAGATTTTAAAATCTTTAACCCAAGGGCTAGTTAGTCATATTAAAAATATGACATCTTGGAGGGAAAATATACAGAAAAGTTCAGGTGCCGTTTTAAAAAGTCTTTCCTCTTAATTAATATCCTCCATTTTAATAGATGCCATTTTAATGCCTCACTCACCTGAAAATTTCTCACCAATGGTGACCATTCAATTTTGCAAAAGCACTCCATCATCACATTTACTAGCATCCTGGTAATAGCGCCCTTAAACGAAATTGAAGGCATCAATTTTAATCCGATCTAACAATGCTGGAAGAAAGGGAATCGAAAAAATAAGTGGAGTATTTATTTACAGTAGGAGAAATGAGCAGTAAGTGGAGTATTTTGCAAGTCAATGTTGGATTCTAACTTTCCACCCAAGGACAAAGGAGTGCAGGTACTATTTTACTGCTTGTTTGGTGTTTGAGAATGGGTATTGAAATTGAGAAAAAGAAAAAAAAATTGGATTTTTACGATGGGTGTGGTATCGGAGGAGGGTTTTTCAGCGAGGTAGGTTTTGACGAATGTATGAGGAGCTAATTAATCAGTATCTGGGGTGGGGTTGGGTATGAAATTTTTGGATTGTGATGGGGGTGGGGGTGGGGGTGGGGGTATAAGGTTGAAGATGATGTTTTTAATGGGGTTGGATTAAGTAGGGTTGGGTAGAGGTTGGGTTAAATTAGTAGCTTTAGTTAGTTTAAGATGTAATCTACCTATTTTGCCCTTCATTTAAATGTTTAAAATCTGAAAAAAGTGAAAATCAAAAGTTCAGGTGCCAAATTTTCGTTTCAGGTGCCTACTTGTTATAAAAAGTTCACCAGGTGCCTATTTGTTATAATATCAAAAGTTCAGGTGTCCAGATGAAAAAAAGCCTTATTTGAAAGTAGATCTAAATTTGTAAGGTTTGTAATCACGTGACAGGAGTTTAAAAAAGCAGATGAAGAGATTTGTCGTTCTCTATCCAGAAAATAGAATAGAGAGAAACAAGCTAAGGTGGCATATGATGGAATTTTGAATTTGGAGTTTTGGATTAAGACAATTGACAATGAGATTTGGTTCCCACAGTGTGCTTAGTATTATGTCAACAGTAGTGCATGTAAGATTTGCCATCCTTTTCTCAGTCAACTACTCCAACAAACATCCCTTAATGATGTCATGATGTGATATTGTGATTGCTATCAAAACTTAATTGCAAGCCAGAAGGACTTACATTTATTATTTTCATCATTTTTTATTATTTTTAAAAGTATAATTTTGTTAAGCATTCTTCTTGGACTTTGATGGAATTTTGGTTAGAGATTGAGAGGAAATTAATAAAATCAAACAAAACCTCAGTTAACTAATTAAATGGGGGCTATTGTTTCATAAAAACATTATTAGTAAACCTATTTTTTAAAATTAAAATAGCTTAAAATAGCTCACTAGTTAAAATAAGCCTTATATTTTGGAATGAGGAATATCATTTGATCGTTTATATATATTTATTAATATTAGTTATTACGTGAACCTTTACATTGCTTTTTTTTTCCCTTTTAATCTTAATTGGAGCTTTTATTTAAATAAGAGTGATTTTTGACAAAATATTATTGAAAATTTTATATTGAAGTTGCTAGCTAGTTGTAAAGATTAGAATGTTTCAAACTTTTATCTTACATTATTAATGAGGTTGAAAAGAACTTTTCAATGTGTTTTGAATCTCAAAATCGGAGTTAAATTGAAGGAATTAAGACAAAGTCAAAATCGATTATGGTAACGCATGTGAAGACTTTGTAAATCGATAATTTTGCCCCAAAAATAATTTCAAACCGCGTTCGACTATGAAAAGCCAACATAATCGACGACCAATCACATATTGAGACATAGGGTGAATGTCAGCAATTCCGTCAAATCATAATCTTTATGTTAGCTTTTTATTATCTTGGACGATTTCAACAATTAACTCAGTATTATATTAAATATGCAAGGTAGTGTTCCCTAAAATGTGAGATCACGTTACAATAGTCCAATTATATGAGGTCAAAATAAAAGTTCATCCAATTTTCAGGATCATTTTAGTAATTAGGTCAAAATTATATTAAACACACTGGGTGTTCCCTCGACCCCTCCTCTGGCCATATACTATGAAGTATTTCTAATGAGCATGTGCAATGATTGTGGACAATATTGTCAAAGTTCATAATAAATAGGTGTTCCATCCATCACTTTTATGAATTATTATTACTAGGATGTATTGGCATTCAAAATTTCAAGTTATGTGTGTAGCCAACTAGCCATCCAAGATTACAGAATGATCACTATCGTCTCAAAAATCGGTTAAATATATATAGATATAGTTTCTCCACTAATACTTAGTTCTAAATCATGAAACAAATAGCAAGCGTTAAATAAATATCTTGAATCATAATTTATTTGGTAAAGAGTTCTGAATGTTGTGACGACAATTTATCTCTTTACACGATAAACATATTAATCTCGTGTTGGAGAGATAAACATATAATATCTCAAGTCATCTGACTCTCTGAGACACATTTAAAGCTGAATTGAAGATGATGCCTCTTAGATATGAATTTTAAAAAATTCGGGATTTAACTGATCCTATCGGTTAGATAGGTTTTAAAGTTGATATATTAGATATGAATTTTTATAGTGGATCTTGGACAATTCACACTTGATCCATCGGATCAATAATAAAGTTTACACTAATAAATTATATAAATAACATAATAATTTTTAAAAAATCAAAATTAAGTGCAAGTACTTAGAAATATCCCAAATATAAATATTTCAAACAATATATATATAATCAGTTTGGTTCGGTCGGTTTCGGTTCGGTTTATACTAAAAAAAAAAATCGAAATATTTTTGTCGGTTCTGAATTTTATCGACCGCTTCGGTTCGGTGTGATTTTTTTTCAACCAAGTCGGTAAAATTTCGGTCCGATTTATTTCGATCTATTTTTCGATTTGGAGCGAACCGATCCCTAGTGCTTTAGAACGACGGGACCTCGGATTCAACTTTTTTTAGTAAGCGTTACACATTTAAGAGGGGTGATGCTTGACAGTACGTAGAACATATCACCATCAATCGAATGCATTAAAATTAATAAATTGATGATCGTAATTGATGTACAATAACTTCCATTTTACTCCCTCCGTCCCTAAATGATTGTCACATTTGACTTTTGGTGGTCAATAGGACACGATTTAAAATACAAATATCTCTTATTCTAAATGCAAAAAAATTATAATAAGTTGATATTTCAAAAATATATATTGAGACGAATCTAACGAGGTCTCACAAGACTATATTATTTCTTTTCGTTTAGTGAGAATTCGTGATCAAATTTTGTTGTAATTGACCACAAAAGTCAAAATGTGACAATCTTTTAGGGACGGAGGGAGTAATAAAGATTACCATGTTACTAATAAAGTATTGACAACTCTAAAAACCCACATTAATTGAACTAATTAAAACTTGGGAAGAGAATTAACACCTAGTTCAATGCCTTACTTAACCAAATAGTAACATGTTTAATGTCTAGCTCCTACTCCTAGCTACACTTGATCTTTATGTATTTTGTTGTCTTGTGAATCAACTACTCCTACAAGTTTAATGACCTTGTTAATACCAACTTGGTTGCCTTCAAAGACAAGCTTAATTATTTCTATGTAGCCGAGCAAAGGTTTCAGGCCTCACATCATTCTTCCTCCAATCATATCATCAACCAATTGATTCATTTATTCTACATTTTCCTTACACGTAGTACCTCCATACCCAAAAGATTATTACTTCATTTTCTATTAATCAAAATAACATTTTTTTTTTTTTGATAATTAACAATGAGATAAATTTTGAACTCTATCCGATGCTTCTAACCGCTCGCAAGAGCCTTTTCAATTTAAATTTGAAGTGAAAGTGTAATGAAGAGAATAAGTCTTGATATTCGGTGTTCACTTCGTTTCTTAGAATATAAAAAGAGTTATTCTAAAATTATATAGATTATAGAGGGGGCAAAAAAGAAAAGAAAACATGGTCTTCTACAAATAGTGTTTGGATATTTAATTTTCATCCCAAACATGGTAAAATGAAAAAAGAATTATCCGCATCCATATAATAAGCATATACTCATTCTAAATTGTCTTTGCCACTAATAGCGGAGCCGGAAAAAGGCAGTCAGTGATGTAAGGGCTTAATTTTGGACGTGGGGTTCAAATTTGAGCTATTAATAATGTTACCATTACCTGTAAAGGAAGCCTCAATTATTTGTATTGAAATGTATGTTTATATATTTTTCAATAAATTCTTTTGCATATTGTTGTTGTAAAAGAGTAATAGCACCTATTTGACATCTCATATCCCGACCCAACAGAATAGCTAAGAGGTAAATCACGATACCGAAGGTTCACACTAAGGAAATCACGCGTTGAAGTGCTACAAAACTTTGCACATTCTAGAGTCTAGACCATAGGAAGTTGTAGAGTAAATGTTTTCTCCGTGATTTTGGTATGAATAATTAATCAACACATCATTGCATTGGCTCAAGGTCTTCACTTTCTGAAGTCGCACCGCAATTCAACAGTTTGATCCCCACTATTCCATAGAAACTCCGTGCCATTTTTCATAGCTCACATGCAATTCATATATTCAATCGATGATTCTTTACCTACAAGCTGACTGTGACACCCATAAACTTCGGCTATTATCATCTCTTACCAGTATTCCAGTTCAAGCTTTGAAGGATAATGATAGAAATAACGTCGACAACACATCTGAAACTAGGAATGTTAGCCTTCGGTATACAGGAGGCCGAATGGTGGTGGTGGTGGTGGTGGTGGGGGGGGGGGGGGGGGGGGGGTTGGGGGGGGGGGGGGGTGTGGAATTTGTCTGCATATGATACAAGCTTCATTGTAAAACCTGACCATCCAAAATCTAGGAAAAATAACTTAACAGATTCAAACCAGCATTCCTGTCATGAACTGATTAACATCACTGTACTTTTAATCATTTTCAAATCAGACAAAGTCATAAACTCAAACACCACCATGATATACAGAGGAATCCTATGGAAGTGTAGCGGCATATTTATGTCCAAAGAAAGGCTTGTGAAAGCAAAGTGATACATTTCAATTACAGACTATCATCAGAGTCTGGAGAAGTGTCCTCGTGGCTGGCAGGTTAGCAAAGTAGAGACACCCATAAGTAAAATTACTCCGGGGTGGCGAGAACTATATACTAGGATACCAAATTTTCAACTAAATACCACTACGCTACATAAACCTCCACAAGAGTATCCAAAAAGGAAAACCAACATATGATTGAAAACCTTGACATATCAGAAGTTAGGTATGCTAATCCAGATTGATATAAGATTCAAGAGACTTTTTTCTACATCGTAGGAGACTAGGAAGAAGCATACTTAATGGGATTCTAGTGACTACAGAGAGGAAGACTTCGGTAGACAAATAAGAACCCCCTGTTAGTCTAACCTTCTAAAACATTTCATAGAAATGGAGAGCATTGTTTTAGTATATTCACCAGAGCACAGAGAATTCACCGAGTACATTAAACTACACTAGATTCTGGTGGTTTCTTTCTGGAGGATCATATATTTTGCAGAGAAATAAATAGATCACGCCCTCAATTCACATTCCTTCAAAACCCAAATTTCAATGAATCAGTAGCTTTCCTTTGCCTCTGTCCATTTAGTGCGTAACGCTTCTACAATCGTTTAAATCACCAGAGCACAGAATGTGACTTCCTAATTGCTTATTATCTTTTACAAAGTTGTAACAGTGACTACAAAGCATACAAAAATCTGAAGATAAACTAGCCCATCTATGTTACATACAATCCCAAGCAGCAGATAAGACTAAAATTATGCCACAGGCTGACATGAGGCATGATCTTCTAGTTTCATTTCACCACCACCAAACCCAAAACGCTCACAATTGAAGCTTCATTGGTCTAAAACCCACCAAACCATCATTTTCACATTCACAATTATAAAATCGACTTAAAATAGCCAAGCATACAGTCAATTAATTGAGCAGCATATAATGTAAGCCAAACCAAACTAACCTTATCCGACTAAGTGAGGTCGCTATATGGAAACAACATATAATGATCTTCTAAATTGTATTATAATTCATCAAGACAGCATCGTTCAGAATCCCCCAAACACACATAATTGAAGCTTCATCGGTCTAAAACCTAACCATCATTTCATAAGATAAAGTCGAGTTAATTAAGCATCATACAATATTAGCCAAACCAAGATGCCCTTTTTCGATTAACAGGGGTGGGTTATATGAATACAGCGGGTCAATCCATCACCATATCGGGTCAAATGTTCCTCTTTTATTAACCTCATAATCAGAAAAACTCCAGTAAATCAATCAAAACTACAAAGAAAATAGAAAAGATCACATTTTCTCATCACCAAACAGCACTTTAAGGCGATTAGCAAATGCCCCAGAAGATTCTTTATGAGCCTCATCAAGGAGACTTTGCTTGATATGATTCATCCTCTTAATCAACCCTTGTTGCTCTTGCTTCAAAGCAGCAGTATCTTCTTCAAGATTTTCCAGTCTGTACTTTTGGCCTAACGATCTGACACTGAGCAGGAAGATTCCGGTCATGGCGAAGAGCTGGATGAAGCTGTGCTTTCTCTTAACTGCGTTTGCGAAGAACCCCATTGGTTTTCTGGGGTTCTTGATTGTGCTGGTGGTGGGGGACGATGAGGGGGTGGTGGACGACATGGCTGCAGGGGAGGAGAAGGGGGGGGGGGGGGGGGGGGGGCTGAGATTGTAGAGTAGCTTTCAGATATTGGGAATGTGTTACGACTTAGAGTGCGTTTGGTATGGTGGAATGGAATGAATTAAACATCAATGGAATTAAATGACTTGGTTTGGTACTTAGGAATTGATATTCATTGCATTCCTTAGTTAATCCCATTACCCCTTTTGAGGTAATACTCATTACTCCCAAATTGAGCGTAATCATCCATTACTTCAGATGAGGGAATCGAATGAGGAAAAATAGGACAGGGTTACAATATTTATAATATAACAAATTATTCTAAAAATACTACATTTACACAAGCCCTTTGATTACATTGAGAAATTCGCATTATTATTATTGTTATTATTATTATCAGATTATTTTATTATATATTATTATTTTATCTATTATTACATTATATTACATTATTATTATTATTATTATTATTATTATTTATTATTATTATTATATATCAATTTATTATTATTATTATTATGATTATTATTATTATTATTATTATTATATCATTATTATTATTACTATTATTATATATTATTATTATTATTATTATTATTATGATTATTATTATCATTATTATTATTATTATTATTATCATTATTATTATATTATTATATCATTATTATTTATTTTTTATTATTATTATCATATTATTATTATTATTATTATTATTATTATTATTATTATTATTATTATTATTATTAATTATATTATTACTATTATTTTTATTATATTATCATATTTATTACTAGCATTATTATTTAGGATAATAATAGTAATAATAATATATGATGAAATAAGATTATCTTTAGACAAGCGGCTTTGACTACATTGAGAAATTTGACACTATTAATTAATAACCAGTTAAAGTGTTTGAGATTAATATTTGTATGTTCTACTATATATCTATTTTCCAATACATGTTCATTAATTTGTTGTGACTAATTAATTGAAAACTAATTTTATTATTAAATAGTTATTTTTGGGAAGATAAACAATTGTGTTTAGATAATATAATATTTACTTGAATATATTTAGTGGTACATTAGTAATTTAGTTATATTATGATTATTGTTACATCATACCAAACTAAGGAATGTAATGGTTAATGGTAATTGAATTACATTAGTACAACCATACCAAACAAAATAATAAGAATCATTTGTTCATTCCTTTCCTTTACTCATTCCATTACTGAAGTCATTCCATTCCTACACCATTCCATTCCAGGCTACCAGACGCACTCTTAGAATAATAGGGTTGGGTTCGAGTCGGTTTGAACGGTTATACACATCTAAATGTAATGTTTGAGGGAATTTGATCGAGAAGCATAATAATATAGTAATTTCACTCCTACAAAAACATTAATTGGGTGTGTATAGTTTCCCGATCTGAGTGAAGCGGGTAACTCAGTTATACTTTATCGAGTTTATCGGTTTGACAATTATTTGATTGTTTTCAAAATAGTCATGATTGTAATAGTCTAATACAGATTTTAATTATAAAATAAAAATTTAGATAATTTAATAATTGTATAAAATCGAATTAAAAGATCGAAGTTACAATATCACATGATTAACATTAGCTCTTGTTTAATCAAATTTGATTGAATAAAAAAGGAGTATATTATTTGGAGTCTTTGCATTATGTATAATTTTCTAGAAATAGTCAATTGAAGCACAAATTATTTTATTAATTATTTCAATAATTTATGATGAAAGATTGAGAAAATCAAAATTCAAGGTAAAATCAAATTGAAGGGAGCCCTATCTCTGATTGTATTGTGTACCTCTCCCTCATCTCCGCCCCTCTTTCCATCCTCATCCAATCAACCTCTTAATCTTTCTCCATCAATCTTCTGCTACTGTACAACACATTTATGCCTAATTTCTCAAATTGAACCTCTAAATCAATTAAAAAAAAATTAAAATCAAGAATGTTGAGGCTTTGGAAGTTGTACCAAAAAAGTCTAGCAGTTCATCCTGTGAAGACGCAGGTGATTAGCTCTGCTTTGATTTGGGGTTTTGGTGACGTTGCTGCTCAAACTGTTACCCATCTGACCGCCAAGTCCAACAAAGACATTGACCGCCATCACCAATCATCTGTAATTTTCTTCACATTTTATTATTATTATTATTATTATTATTGTTATCTTGTAATTCTTTTGATGGGTTCTTGTTGATATGTTAAAGTTGTAATGTTTTTGCTTATATGGGTGTTTTTTTTTTGGTTATTGGTTGATTTTCGCATTTGGATATGTGTTAGTTTTTGCACTGTATTTGTAATGCTAGCTTTTATCTTTAAAAGAAAGCATTTTTGTGTCATACTTCCCTGTTACACACAACATGCCCAAGTGGGTCTGAAGAAGCTCCCGCCTGAGCGGGGCAAGTTCCTATAGTAGGTAACCTTACCCCTATTGTAATAGGAAGGCTGTATTCGTGTTGACCCAAGGGTCGAGTGCAGATAACTAGTGTCATGAGTCATTTTGATTTAATCCATTTATGTCAAAGACAGAGAATATCAAATCTTTGACTCCATAGGACATGAAACATTGGTCATTTGGATGTGTGATTGAGTGGGATGGTTTAAAGATTCACGTCGTTTAAAGATTCACGTCTGAGTGTCTGAGAATGCATGATTTTGGCTATTATACTGATTTTTGTATGAGCATGATTTTGTTTTCAAAAATATATGTTATGGCACACAAAACTCCGTAACCAAGAAAATGGTCAATATCCTTTCTTAAGCCTCAAGAACCTAGTGCATTGCTCTGTTTAATATGTTGGTGAGAAAATTAGCCAGGGTTGACTGTTAGTATTGTTTCGAAGAAATTAAACAGGAACAAAATGCAATACCAAGTGCAAGTTGAATCACCAAAATAAAATGATTCGATGCTAAGGAAAAACGAAATGGTTGTGGAAAGAATTCTAGGATCGACCGTGTTTTAGCTAAAAATGCTAATGCCTTAGACCTATATGCTTGTTGCTACATTACTGCTACTCATCTTTTCCATATATAGGATCTTCTATACTCACAATTGAAGATACCATAAGCACCAATATTATGGATCCTTAATTGGGTATTCCGATAGATACCCAATAAAATGGATAATATTTTCAATCCAAATCCATGCAACTTGTGTGATTATATGTGTTCACATTCAAATTTGCCACCATGATGAACTTGGATATCTAATTGATTTAATGTTGAGGTATCCATGAAAGCCAAAGGAAATTGGCACCATACCCGCGATATGAAATGCATTCTTGACTGCCTGCAGCTCATACCGAGGACTATTTGTTTTTAGTCACCTGGGACGATAGTCTACTTATTCACGTATCTTGGTGAGGCAATTTTAGAATCAAACCTTAGTGTAGCCTATCATCATCTTCTAGGATGACCTATCTACAATATATTGTTTGTATTCTAATTTGTGCTTTGAATTTATCACTTTTGTTGATCATGTTTGATTAAGAATGAAATACCAACTGTAGGATGAAGATAAGAGATTCAGAAATCAACTGGAAACGAGTCGCTACAACTAGTATGTTTGGATTTGCTTTGTTGGTCCAGTTTGGTCACTTCTGGTCAGTGTTTCTTCCTCTATTTACTACGAGGGTATCTTCTAACATTTTGGAATTTACTAAATGACCTCCTATTCAATCTAGAAAATCTTAATCTGGAAACTTTCACTGTTGTCATATCTGTTAGTCTAGTTTTGTTTCTGAGTCGCACCAATTGTGTACAACTTTAAGACTTTACCCTGTTAACTCCTTCAGATTTCACTATTAGGAAAAGGGTTATATAAATTTAACGGTTCTCTACCTTGTAGATTGTTTGAACTAGGCCACTAGCCGTACAACCCAACATTTTTGTGAGCAGGTTAGGGTGTTAGAATGACTTATTACTGGTTCATGACAATCTGAGTTAATTGACTGCTCATACAAAAGGTCTTGGAAGTTGACTGACATCATCTCTACAAGAATTTTGTTTCCGAGTCAGGGCATTTGATGTTTCTACCATTAGATGTCAAAATTATGGCCGTCTTTTGATGACCGAATTACTAGTTTCAAAGGCCAAGTCTTTTGTGGCCTGCTTGGAACAATTTAAAAGTCCTTCCATGGGCATTCAATTTAAAAGACAAATGTCTGAAGACTTTTGGTGGTTGGACTTAGGTACTTCATTGCAGTTATATCACTTTCTAGAGAACACATTATCTGTGATCCCAGTCAGAATCAATGTCCTCGTATCCCAATTCGTGGAGCAGTAGACAAACTGCTGCGATAAATTAATTGATACGATGAACTTGGAAGGGTGTATGCCCCCATGATTCTGTTGTTGCAAGCATGTTATATACTAAAGTAACATAGCTCTGTGCCAAAAAGCCTCGAGAACGTAGGAGTGTGAGAGGTGGTACAGGTGATAATTGGGAAACTAGAGGGACGTAAGGGGGAGCCCAAAGAATCCAGAAATAATCCGTCCTCTATTTAATTGGTCGGTTTTATGCAATTATCTAGATTGACACAAATGTGTTATTGATCAAACGAACTCTTGATTACCAAAATATGATGTCATTCTTCCTATTGTATCCTTGGTTGAACTCTTAGATTGAAAAATGAACTCGATATATGTTGGCAACTGAAAATTATCTTGAAATGTGTAGCGAATAGTCAAGACGAGATTTTAACTGGGTCTCTTGTTCTTACCAGTTCATATCGTTGCACTCTGTTAGAAGGAAGTGTTATATAATAGTGGAAGCTTATAATCTAGGAATGGAAAGATTT